>VWZE01025092.1:58179-75766 GCA_013396675.1 Eubucco bourcierii | reverse complement strand
GGCTGGAAGACATGCGGGTCGCGGCGCTTCGGCACCGCCTGTTCCCCGCGAGGCGGGCGTGGGGCGCGGGATTGTGAGGGGAGGCTGAGGCTTTTTATCTCTTTGGATTCCTTCGGATTTGTTTCCACTCTGGTCCTAGCCCGAGCGCCGCAGAGGTGCAACTTGTCACCTCTGCCCGCCGGCCCCTCCAGCCCGCTCTTTCCGGGCACTTTGCCCGTGAAGCTCCCCATTCATCCGCGGTGATGGATAGTGACATCTCTGCCACCAGGTGAGTCTGGGATCTCGTTAGTGTGGCGGGCGATTCACCCTCACCCCCCATCGCCCGCTCCCCATCCTTTCTGGTAGTGAACCAAGAATGAGAAGAGGTGGTGAGAAGACAATGAGTCACAAGCTTTGTTGACACCAAAATCACAAGAAACGCATTTTCCCAAATGACTCGAGATGTGTACCACTGCTAGGGAGGCAGAGAGAAGGGCACAGGCCTTTCTCTTCATGACAAGGATGTGCCACTCCCATTATTGATGAGCTGCAAGTTTCATGTGTGTTCTTATTCCCAGGGAGAGGGCAAGAGCACAGGAGGCACCATGGAAATGGCTGTGGAGGAGGCTGCATTCCCACCTACCAACCTCACCTCCAGCAATCAAAGCAGCTGCAACGTGCACAACTATCCCTTCTCTGCCAAAGTCACCTTCTCCCTCTTCTACACTGCCCTGCTGGTGTTTGGTGCTTGTGGGAACATCCTGGCCCTTTGCATCACCTTCCAGCGCAGGAAGAAGAAACTCAATTCCACCAACCTCTACTTGGTGAACCTTGCCCTCTCTGATGCCCTCTTCACCCTAGCACTGCCAGGCAGGATTGCCTACTACATCCTGGAGTTTGACTGGCCCTTTGGGGACTGGTTCTGTCGGGTCACAGCCTTCATCTTCTACATGAACACCTATGTGGGCATCTACTTTATGACCTGCGTAAGTGTGGACCGCTACATCGCTGTGGTGCGCACCAAGTACCCCAGCAGGGTCCAGAGGATGAGCCGTGCCAGGGGTGTCTGTGTCCTCATCTGGTCCTTGGTGTTTCTGCAGACAGCACCACTGCTTCTGAGGCCCATGACACGGAGGATGGGGGACAAGCTGACATGCATGGAGTACTTCAACTTCGAGGAGATTCCCAAGCTGCCTTACCTGCTCCTAGGCGCTTGTGTACTTGGTTTCTTCCTGCCTGTGGGCGTCATCCTGGTGTGCTATGTGAGGATCAACCTCAAGCTCTGCCAAACAGCCAAGGAGAATCCTCTGACAGTGAAGAATGGGCATAGCTACCGGGCCTTCACCGTCATCCTGGTGGTGCTGCTGGCTGTCCTGCTGTGCTTCAGTCCCTACCACCTCAACATTGTCCAGTTCATGGTCAGGAAGATTCTCTACCAGCCGTCCTGCCATGAGCAGCAAGCCTTCAAGACATCCCTGCAAGTCACTGTGGCATTCATGAACCTCAACTGCTGCATCGACCCCATCATCTACTTCTTTGCCTTCCGGGGCTACAAGCAGAGGCTGCTCATTGTCTTGAAAAGTGGCTCCAAGACCCACTCCGAGAGCAACAGCACCAGCCAGCCTCCTGGCTCTGTCTCTGTCTAGTGGCAAAAGCCCCTCCCTTTTGCTCTGCCCTGCAGTTTATGGACTGTCCCAGATTGCAGGAGCCAGTGACCAGTTGCAGAGCAGGACCAGCACCTCCAGCAGGCTTCAGCACTCCCCCATCTTAAGCCAGGGGCTCTTGCATAGCCATCCCAACCAGGACACAGCCCGTGCCTGCATCTGCACACCTGGGTTCTTTGCTCAGCACTGCTGGATCTGCTGTCATGGAGGGTAGAGAGGCCCATCTTCATCCCAACTCATGCAACTGCTCTGGCTGGCAAACACAGCCAGGGGTTTCCCAGCACTGCACTGCAGCACCCTTCCACACCTGTCCTGCATCCCCTGTGGGGCTGCTGGCTGCTGCTGACAACCATGGCTGTCCGGACCTCACTCACCCCTTCCTGGAACACTGGGGCAGCATCCCTGCAGGTGTCAGGGCAGCCAACAAGGAGCATATGCACTTAGCATGTTTCAGGAAAGGCTGGGATGTTACTTCTGTGCAGAAAGCCACCTGCAGCTCTTCCTCTACACTGACAATGGCAGATCTGCTCTTTGGCTGCACAGTGTCTTCCTCTTGCACTTAGGCACTGGGTTGGCTAAGCAGTAAGCAGAGTGCATGGTAGCTGGCAAAAAAGTCCATCTTCAAGGCAGAAGCTCCCTGGAGTGCTGCTGCCTGTGCTTGGTGCTTGGGGGGCTGCTTCTTCCCCAGGGTGCCTGCCCTCACAGCTGAAGGTGCTGTGGTTGTCCTGGGACCTGCTGTCAGGAAGAGGATGCTGGAGCTGGCCTGGCTCCCAAGCTCCTGCAAATATGCTCTGGGGGCACTTGCCCATCCCTCCTTAACTTGGGGGAAGTGGAGAAAAGGAGACAAGGACTGAGGGTGGTCCCATGTGATTTTTGTCTGACCTTTGCTTCAACCCATTGCTCTGATGAAACTGAGAGCTGTCCCAAGGGCAGGTTACGTGTGACTTACTGCCAGAGTGAGATGAGAAGCCCCGAGTCTGGATTCCCACTGACTGACGTTTGAGCCTGTGTGATAAGAAAGTTATTAGGAACTGGGACCTCCTCAGGCTCTTTTCTCAAGTCCTGGATTACAAAACCTACCACATCTTAACATGTCACAGCTGGTCTTTGTTAGAGGTTGGAAGGGACAGAGAAATGCACAGAGACGTGAAGAGGGGGGAAAAAAAAAAGCACCTTATTTTGATAGTAAACCTGAAGAAGTTTCATGAATGGATGCTTTTAATTATAGCAACTCATTAAGGTAATAACCTTTCTTTTCAGCTAGAAAGTTAGTAATAGTCATATGCAGCCCTTTAGTACATGAACGACCTTTTGGATGGTGATGCTTTTACTTATGGTAACTGTATCATCCTGAAGACTGACTAAGAGGGATGCTTAAAATAATTCAGGTGAGCAAATGATTCCAATAGGTCCTTTTAGGAGGCTATCTGAGCCCTCCTTAAAGCAGGTCTAACCTCAGTACTTGCCTGCAGAGAGCCTGTGTCCTAAAAACCCTAAAGGAGCCTGACTAGACTGGTAGTTGCGGTGTAGTTATGGTGCCCTACTAACTTCTCAGAGAAGTGCTGGCTGAAAGTTGGGCACCTCTCTGCATCACCTCCTTCAGCAGCCTACTCAAAGTAGGACTGTAGCTGGCACAATGTCAGGCTGGCTGTGTTTTTGTCTAGCTGAGGTGTGGAAGATCCAGACAAGGAGGCTCTCGCCGCTGAGATGATGGTTCCTGTGCTGCATCACCCTCTGGATGAAAAAGTTTTGCCCACCATCCAATCTGAACCTCCTCATCCACAGCTGGGGGCTATTGGCCCTAATACAACCTACTCATGGTAGGAAGAATTTGTCTTTGTCATCCTTGTAATGGAAATTCCTGTATGGCTGTGGGCAGGAGCTGCCAGGAGAACAGTGGTATGTAGCTTTTGATCTCAGTGAACCTCCATATGAATGTCAGATCACAGGGCAGGAGTTGACAACTCTCTGTCTCAGGACCAAAGCATAGAGATGTTTTGCCAGGCTAGAACCTACAGCTAAAGCAAAGGCAAATCTCTGGTGAAGCCTTCTCAGAAAAAGGTGAGGTATAAACACAGCCTTGTTTGCTGCTTGTTGGGCTTTGCTTTTCTCCAAAGACTTATATGAATAAAACTGTCCCCACCTTCCATCCTTTTGCCACCAGTCAGAGACTTTGGAGAAGAATATAGATGAACAGTTGAGTGTAGGGCTGCAAAGTGAGAATATTGAGTTTGTTTAGGCTTGAGAAAAGAAGGCCCAGGTGAGACTATATCATTATGTTCCAGTATTTAAATGGTGGCTATGAAAATGGAGAGTCCATTTTTACAAGAAGTGACATGAGGGCTAATGAGTACAATTACTCCTGTCCAGATTCCAGTTAGATGCACAAATTTTCACAACAAAGACAACCATCCACTGGAATAATCTCCCTGGGAAATGGTGGATTCCTCAACGTTAGACACTTCTAAGATTCAGCTGGACAGGGTACTGGGCCATCTTGTCCAGGTTCTGCTTTTGCTGAGAAAGGTTGAACCAATTTATCCTTGAGGCCTTTTCCGTCTTGGTGTTCTGTGGTTCTGTGATATGCAAATGGCAGCCTGCAGGATGGATTGGGCCTTACTCCTCTGGCCTGATGCCGGCCTGGGGCCCTTTGCTTTTGAAGTACCCTTTTTCCCCCATACCATTGCCTGGGGACAGCAGGCAGTTAGCTGGGACTGAGGGAAGACCCAATGAATGGAGGAGAGCTGGGCAGAATGGATCAGAAGGAGCCTGGGCAAAGGAGGACTGCCTAAGGAATCCCTTGTGCCTGAACCACCTCACCCACCTGGGGGTGTTCCTTTGCCGTTTGAAAGTGGAGCATTCTCCTAAATTCAAGGAGGAGCATTATAGAGTGTTTTGTCTGGAGGAACAGTAACACTTTGCCTGCACTTCATTCACCTGCCTGAGCCAAGCTCTTTGCATGCTTTCTCTAACCTTCTTCCATGCCCACCAGGCAGCCAGAAGCTGGCATCAGGCGGGTTTCCTGCTCCTCTCTTTACCCCGTGGATGAACCCTCTGAGAACTGTCCTTCACTACTGGCTCTGCTCGACCACTGCTGCTCCTGAGGTGCAAAATGCCTTGGGAAGCCCTTCGGCTGCTGCTATGGGCTGCGGGATACCTGTGGTGGAAGGACATGAAGGGCGAAAGGGATACCAGCAGCGGAGGGATACCAGCTCTCCCGCCGAGGTGCCGTGGACCGTGGCGGGAGCGCGGTGGGAGCGCGGTGAGGCCGTGCAGCGCCGCGCGGCCTCGCAGTGTTGCTCTGGCAGAGGAGCGGGGCAGCGGCGGTTCTCGCCGGAGGAGGGAGCCGACGCCGCTCCGCAGGGTTAGAAACACGCCCACGAATCTGGAAGCACCCGCAGGAGGTGCAGGTGGTGCTCCCCCACGCGCATACTGCCACCTAGAGTGGCGGCGTTTGTCAGGCGGCGGTCGTGAGGTGCGCGGGCAGAACGTGGTAGCATGGTGGAATCAATGTCAGGGGATGGAAGGGACCCCGAAAGCTCACCCAGTCCAACCCTCCCTGCCAGAGCAGGATCTCCTATACCAGATCGCACAGGAAGGCACCCAAGTGAGTTTTGAGTATCATCAGAGGGGGAGACGCCACAACCCCCCTAGGCAGCCTGTTCTGTCACCCTGACAGTGAAAACATTTTTCCTCATGTTTACATGCGACTTCCTGTGTCTCAGTTTCCACCCATTGGCCTTTGTCCTGTCATTGGGCATCACTCAGAAGAGCCTGGCTCCATCCCCCTGGCACTTGCCCTTTACATATTTATAAACATTAATGAGGTCACCTCTCAGTCTTCTCCAACCTAAAGAGCCCCAGCTCCCTCAGTATCTCCTCCTGAGGAAGATGTTCCTCTTCTTGAAGGCTTTCTGTGTTAGATTAGATAGAAGGAAGGCATTTTTTACAACGAGGGTGCTGAAACACTGGCACAGGGTGCTCAGAGAGGTGGTAGATATCCCATCCCTGGAAACATTTAAGGTCAGATTGTCTGAGGCTCTGAGGAACTTGATCTAGTTAAAGATGTCCCTGCTCACTGCAGATGACCTTTAAGAGTCCCTTCCAACCCAAAGCATTCTATGATTTTGCATGTTAAACCTGTCACATGGGTCAGCTGTTGGATTCTATGTTCTTAGAGGTCTTTTCCAACCAAAATGATCCAATGGTTCTGTGATTATTTCTTGCTTCACTCTAGACTAAGTCTATTCCCATATTGTCTTCTAAGAAGCAGAAATGGGACTTTTCTCTAAGGGCACTGAGCACGCTTTCTGAGGTTGCATAACGCTGTGTGTAACGGTACAGAATATATAGCCACGTTTTGCAAACTGAGGTTTTCCTTAGCTAGTTCATGCTGCGATCCTCGTAGCTCACACCCCCTCGTGAGCCAAACTCCTCTAGCAGGGTGTATCTCAGGTTTCTCTCAAACTTGTGCAAAAGGGTGATTAGCTCACACAGCTGAATGCAGTGCAGAAAGCAGATGGGATCTCTGCAGATGACATGCCTGTATGTCAAGATTTATCTTGGTGCCAAACACGTGGAGCTCGATCAGCACTGCCTTTTTTCCTGTTAATGATGGTTTCAACTGAATGCTTTCAGCTAAAACCATACATTTCCAGGAGAGCAGTGCAGGACCACAGCTCCTGGTTTCAGTTACACATTATCTGTTAGAAAACTCACAGAATCACTGAGGCTGGAAAAGACCTCTGAGATCAAGTCCAGCCTGTGACCCAACACCAAGACAAGTACCAAGAGTACTGTGTGCAGTTCTGGAGCCCTCAGCACAAGAAGGACATGGAAATGTTGAAGCGGGTCCAGAGGAGGGCCATGAAGATGCTCAGAGGGCTGGAGCAGCTCTGCTATGAGGACAGACTGAGAGAGTTGGGGCTCTTCAGCCTGGAGAAGAGAAGGCTTCCAAGAGACCTGATAGTAGCCTTCCAGTATCTGAAGGGGGCCTACAGGAAGGCTGGGGAGGGACTATTTACAAGGTCTTGCAATGACAGGACAAGGGGCAATGGGTTTAAACTGACAGAGGGGAGATTTAGGGTGGATGTCACGAGGAAGTTCTTTCCAGTGAGGATGGTGAGACACTGGCACAGGTTTCCCAGGGAGGTTGTGGCTGCTCCCTCCCTGGAGGTGTTCAAGGCCAGGTTGGAGGAGGCCTTGAGTGAGCTGTACTAGTGGGAGGTGTCCCTGTCTATGGCAGGGGGTTGGAACTAGATGATCCTTGAGGTCCCTTCCAACCTTACCATTCTATGACATCAGCTAAACCATGCCACCAAGTGCCACATCCTATCTTTCCTTAAAGGGATAGTGACTCCAACACCTCTGTGGGCATTCCATTCCAGTGCCTAATCACCCTTTCTGTGAGGAAGTTCTTCCTAATATCCAACCTAAACTGCCCATAGTGCAGCTTTAGATCATGCCCTCTTGTCCTGTCACTAGTCGCCTGACCCCCAACTGACTACAACTTCGTTTTTGGTAGTTGTAGAGATAAGCTCCCCTCCAAGCCTCCTCTTCTCCAGGCTAAACAACTGCAGCTCCCTCAGCCTTTCCTCTTACAACTCCCCGTGCCGTACAATGTGGCTCCTTGGTCTGTGCTTTAAGCTGTCCTGTATCGATGCTTTGGCATGGCATCCGTCTTTTGTCATGTAAAAATACACCTATCTACTTAGAATAAAAGCTTCTCCTGGCCAAGTAACAAGTGCTGGTCTGATTTTTTTGGGACAGGTGATGTGGGCAATGTTTCTTCTCAACAGGTGCACACATTCCTTTCCTCCCTGCAAGCAAATCAAGGGGTAAGCAAACCTCCTTCACTCCAGGGTTTGCAGAGTTGGCTGGGATAACACTGTTTCTCTCTTGCTACATGTTCCACTGGACTTGGTCAATTTTGTACGAGATGGTAAGATTCCCCTACTGGACACCCCTGAAAAAAGAGATGGTTTCCATACAAAATTAGTCACAGTATTGCATATTTGCATTTTCCACACAGAAGCTGTGATTTCCTTCAAAACTGAACAAAGCCCTATGTGACATCCCTCTCAGCAGCTCTTTTGCATCTTTCCTTTGCAGCCTTGCTCCTTTTCTCTCCACTCTCTGGTCATGCTCAGTTCCACCTCCCTCATGTCCTTCGCTACTCTTGAATTACATTTATGGTGCCTACTTCTCTCCAGTCCACAGTCAAAGTATCTCTTTATATATGGAAACAGGATTAATCTTCTAAGTCTACTAAAAACTAAACCAATCCCAGTATAAACCTGGCCTTGAACACCTCCAGGGTGGACAAGGTTGGACAAGGCCAGGTTGGACAAGGCCTTGAGTGAGCTGTCCTAGTGGGAGGTGTCCCTGCCTATGGCAGGGGGTTGGAACTAGATGATCCTTGAGGTCCCTTCCAACCTTACCATTTTATGATTCTATGATTTTCCAATTATAAAGCTATTAGGTGGAAGTATAAGAAACATTAAATGCTGTGTGCTCAGTATATAAACACATGCAGTCTTTGTGTGTTCAGGTTGACTTTCGTGATAAAATAGCACTTACTGATATAAAATAGAATCACAGAATGGTAAGATTGGAAGGGACCTCAAGGATTATCTAGTTCCAACCCCCTGCCATAGGCAGGGACACCTCCCACTAGGACAGGTTACTCAAGGCCTCGTCCAACCTGGCCTTGAACACCTCCAGGGAGGGAGCAGCCACAACCTCCCTGGGCAACCTATTCCAGTGCCTCACCACCCTCATTGTAGTAGTATTACTAAAGCTAACCTCACTGAGGTTTTACTTGTGGAAGAACACACATGAGAAATTAATGTGTGTACGTATCAAAACTCTGTTAGCTCAAAACTCTGTTAGCTCAAAACCTCATTATGCAAAATGTACCTATGTATTATGCAAAATGTACCTATATAATCTATACTGTTTATACAACCTCAAATGAAGGCTGTGCATTTATTGTCCTCAGAGAGATGCAGTTCTTCTGCCACATCACAGTTGTAGTTCAGAGCGTTTTCAAACCTGGGTGCCTTTGCAGCTGCATCTACGCTCCAAATACACGTGTCTGAGCGATGTGAGTCTTTGAATACAGACTTTTAATTTTCTTCAACACACTCATAGCTCCAGTTAAATTCATCAAAGCAATACATAAATATTCTTACTCACTCTCTGTATATATACATATGCATACACACATATATATGCATATACATATACCTATACATACACATGCACAAAAGGGAGAGCCAAAAGCGTTGCCCTTTGCCTAGTACCTTGTGGTAAGTTTTGCTTGCTGCTCCTTCTGTTTCAGACAGAAATATTGAGACCTTTTCTCCATCACACTTTCACAAAGGCACTGACAAGCATGAGACAGCACAGGCTGGTACATGAACCAACTGCAACCATCCACTAAGTCGCAGGCAACACCTGACACACTTGTTTTGGGAGAGGAAAATGGGTTTGGTAGGTACAGATTCCAGTCATTCTGCGTCTTATTAGAAAAATTAAGGCTTGAGAACCTGGTGGCTTAGTAGGTAGATTTCCACAAATTCAAACCTCCCTGTGGGTGTATTTCAAAGTATCACTTAACTGTCTAGGAAAGTCCCCAATAAATTACTCTGATGCTGTGTCAAAAGATGACATTCCCAGTCTTGTAGCAAAATTTAACAGCAAGAAACTACTTTTATTTCAAAATGCCAAATCTTGACTTTACTAAAACATGTCTCCATTTCCTAGGCACTTAAAATCCTGTCCGTAGAAAAGTGTTCTGCATTCTCTAACTACCTAAAAAATATTATGTCACACGTGAAACAGGAACTGTGCAATGAGATACTCAAAACTGTATCGGACAAACACTGCATAGGCTGTGAAAAGCACTCCTTGCATTCCCAGAAATGGTCCACTGAAGTTTTACCATGAAGTGAAAACCAAGCTGGGTTTGCAGCTTTGCTGTGAGAATCTTACTTCTAGGGTTCTTGCACAAAGCAGGAACTGTTGTGCTCAACAGCATCTAAGACTCCTCCTTTTACCACTTCTTTGTTTTCTTTTTAATAAGTTGGAAATCACAAGCCTGGAAGCATTTTGGAGACAAACTATTCTTTACAGATGTCAAGGGGAGTTTTCAGCTGACATCACCAAGACCTAAATTTCACCCCCTATGTTTGACCAAGTTTTATGAAATGCCCAGCAAAAAGGGGCTTTCCACACGATGGTGATATTTGGATACCTCTTGTACAGACAATGGTAAGAAAGAACTCAGACTTTGAGAATCTCTCCTTACACGTTCCAGATGCCATGTTTTAAAATTTCAAGGGATAAATGCTCTTCATGCTTGTACCTAGAGCAGGGCAATGTCTAACAGGCACAGGTCATACCTAATTTACTCTGGACTAGCCTGACCTTTATTTCCTACAAAGTTTGGCTTCTGAAGTAATTCACCAGCCTTTATCACTACTTTGGATAAAATAGTCATGAAGAAAATCTGGTAAGTTTCAAAGTTAAAACCTGTGCTTCTTTCAAAATATTTAATTAGCTCACAAATTATTCTAAGGCTTTTTTCTTCCTCCCTCCCCCTTACTTTTGCCCTTTGCTTTGTAAGAAAGGAAGTTTCCAAAGCTCTCTGGGTACAGAAATGTCCTATGCTTACACACACAGGGAGCCACTCTGCCTCACACAAACAAAACCTTTCAATTAATAAGCGGACCCTGACTATGTAATGTGATCATTGCAGCAAGTCAGACCCTGAAAGAGACTGATCANTACCCACTGGAAAATACTAAAAAATACATACAGGAGACTGACTTTATTAAAAAATATGTCATGTACCAAAAGCTGCACAAATTTGGTATCATTTCTGCATAAGGACTTGTACTCCTGAAGGACTTTTTTTTTAATCACAAAAAGAAAGGCATCTCTCTTTAAATCTCGTCCTGCAATTCCCTGGTATATTTTTCAGACCATGTGAGACTGCACAGAGCTGTACTCTGGTACACACACATTCATTTGGATTACCAAACTATCCTTCCTTCACCTCTTGCCCTCTGCACCTGCTATTGCATTTGTTACGATTCTGATGGCCTCTATCTTATTCTAAAGGTATGTATGTATTAAATATGCCTCTGTGTGTATAAACAGACACATATACACACAATATACAAACACAAGTACGTACAGCAACATACATTAAATGCTTGAGATACATGTGTAGATTGGTTTTACAGCGTTGCAGTTTGGAATCTTGTTTACTGCTTTGTTTTATAGAGATGTTCACCTCTCTCCATCTCATCTCCTGAGGTTCCTAAAGAAGCTGCTAATACTGAGCATTTCTGAGAGTTAAGTCAAGCAAGCTTATTTATCAGACTGAACTTCAAACCCAGTATAGTACTACTTTGGCATTCCTGTCCTGTTCCCTCCTGTGATGGCCTCAATCACCCTTAACATTAATGTTCCAGTCTGTGATCAACAGCAAGTTGCTTCAGACGGTGAGGATTCAGCAAATGCAGGACCACCCACATCTTTGACAGTACAAAACTAGAACTATATATAGAAAAGTTTGGTTTTTGTAATTTTAAGACAGTATGTAGCCAGTTCAAAGAATGAAACCAGCAACTGGACACTGAGGATACATCCATCATTACCGAAGTCTGTCTGAATTAGACATGGAAGTCATCAAAATCATTTCCAGTTCTGATCTTACTGTATCATTCAATTCACCTTTATTGCTTCCAGTGAGTGCCTTCATGACCTGCAATCTGAACAGAAATTCACTCATTGTAAAAATTTAAATGTACAGCGATCACTTAGCAGAGTTTGCAATATGCACATGAATCTTCTTTCACCCTGTCTATTATATGCTGAATGACAACTTTTATTTGAAAAGGAATTCAAGAAATAAAATATTACAGACATTAATGAAACTTTCCAAAGAATGACATACTATTCCCATAACCCTTTACTGAGCTGAAAATGAAATCATCTTCAAACTCTTGTAATAAAAAAAAAAAAATTCAAATCCTGTAATGCAGCATGTAATCTAGGGAAATTAGGGTGGTAAATGAAGAAAATACAATTTTGTTTGATTGGTAAATGTAGTTGTTGTGGGTTTTGGAGTTTCTTTTCCTAGTTATTAGGTCTGATAATATCTAACAAGGCTTTACAAGAGAAAAAAAAAACAAACAAACCAACCCAAACCCACCACCTACTTTATTTTTAAAATAAGTTTAGGTGATATCCAGTAACAAGTAGAAACTAAAGTTATTTTGGAAAGGACAACCAGACTAGAAACCACCAAGTGATCTGAAGGCTTGGGAGCAGTTCACGTCATTCCTTAACATCACTGAATCACCAGTCACACCGAGCCAGCTTCTCTTTTCTGACGCTCTTGTGGGGACGACTTGCGTGAGTCTGTCCAGCAGGTGGCTTTGATCCTCTTTTCAGACGTACAAACCCATCAAGTTAAGTTCCTTCACACAAAAACCCATCAGTGCTGCAGTAGAAAATTAGTGGCTACGTTTAAGTCATTATTTGAAGCCCTCAGAGCTTCTAGAGCATCTCCCCTGGAAAATCCCATTTCCATAAGCCGTGCAACCTGGAAAAGAAGTAACATAACACTGCTTCAGAATCAGAGTTTTGTTCACACTGTGTGCACACTACACATGTTCACAGTGCCAGAGATCATTTCTCCACTGATCAGGATGTTCAAAGGCTTAACCATTCCAGACAGTAAGGAAGCATGGCTATGCACCACCACAAAGACGTTTCTGGGACAGCCTGCTTGCAAACAGTGCCACAGAGGTGACTGCTTCTGACTCAAAAGCGATCACTTGTTGAATATGCCTCACACATGTTTCCCCAGTTGGCCCAGTTTTGAAAGAGTAACAAAGAAAGTGTGCCACCTCACATGACAACTACGGTCTGGTCTTGGGGCTTGCTGTCTTCCACAAGAACGGCCTTGTGACCAGACCCCATAGCTCCTGAACCTAGAAGTCCTGGGGTACAGGAGCTGTATGAGAGCTACATCTGCTCCTCCTTTGCATGTACAGAGCCTGAAGCAACAGAGTGAAGCTCAGTGGAACACAGCAGAGACTCTTTACATCTCAGGAGTAATCTTCACAGGGTGCAAGAGCAACGTGCACTAAGTGCACTTTTAAGTGACTTTTAAAAGAAAGTTGTCATTAAAAGCAACCTCCCTTTCCTCTAAGACGCCTCCAGAAGTTTCATTATTTTTAATCTTCACTGCTTTGGCAACTTACTGAAAAATACACTGTTACCCACTATGCCCAGAACTGGGGTCCCTCCTTTTCTTAATCTAACATTTGAAAACACCTGCCTTGTTTGTCAGAACAGCAAATACAGGCACTGATTGCTTTTGTGCCTTTCCTGCTCTTCCCTACCTTTACAAACCAACGTCAGTTTCTCACCTTCTCATAGAGAGAAAAATGAATTGTTACTTTCAGCATCTCTGCAACAAAAGCATAAGTTCAAAGTGGATTTCATAACCTATATAACTTTATGAAGCTTACTCGGTCTGATTTTTCATTTGTAAGACTGGGGTTTTTTTATGAGAAAAAGGGCAGGCAGTGGAATAAAAGTTAACCACAGAAATACATTTCAGAAGAAAGGTTTTTATTGAGGTTGCCATGAATTCTAACCTTAAGAAGTGGAGGATGGAATTGCAGTGTTCCCATTACAGAAATATTCGGCAAGCATTACGGGGAATAGACTGCAACAATAAAAAGCTCTTTTTGTTTGACTGTATCTTAACCACAAGAACTGAATCCAGCTCCAGGAAGCAAAGATGTATACTGGTAACAGTAATCTAAGGTGCTAAAAAACCCACAAGAAATGCAGAGATTTTTGTACCAGAAGCCTTGCAAACACTTTCAAATTTTAATCTGAAGAAGAGAAGAAACCCTTCAGTTTCTGCCATTGTAAGACAACTTGTACAGTCCTGAGAAATCAAAGGTGTTTAGGTCCCTTTTTTCTTTGCAGGGTAACTAGACTACTGCAAATGACAGCCATCAGCTCTTCAACTTAGGTGCATGTGAAAATGCAAGTGTACACTGCTTTCATAAATCTGGGCCTAAAGGTTTTGGGTAAGAACTGGTAAACTAGATTAATAAACATTTCTTTAGTTCCAGCCCTACAATAAACATTCCCAAAGGTTAGAAGTTGTCAATAAAAAAAAAAATGACCAAACCAATCCAGCAGGGAAATCTTTTAGCCCACTCCATACGTGGCACTGAGTAGATTTTCAGGCCAGTTAAAACAAAGTTTCTGAGTTTGTCTGAGAAGATGTTGTTTTGTCTGAGGGTGATTTCTGTGGGGTGTCTTTTGGGTGTTGGTTTGTTTGTTTTGTTTGTTTGTTTGCTTGCTTGGTTTTGTGTGTGTGAGTTGCCTTTTTTTGAGTTGGTTGTGTGTTTTTTTGTTGGTTGTTGGTTGGGTGTTGTTGGGTTTTTTGTTTGTTTTTTCAGGTTTTTTTTGGGGGTGTGGGCGTTTATTTTGCGGTTGGTTGGGTTTTTTTTTTCCACCTGTTTAGCTTTTTTTGGTGTCTTGGGGTTTATTTTCCCTTTTTGGATGTAGCTCAGCAGTCTTACAGTCAGAATCAGCCATGCAGTTAAAGTTTTGAACACTTAGAACATAAACATTAAACCAAACGTAGAAATCAAACATTGGCAAAGATTTCTATTTGGGACAGGCTTATTTTAAACTCACTAGCAATGACAGTAGGGTGCTAGGAAGTGTTGATTTACCTCCCTTAAAAAACCCCAAACCACCAAACACAACAAAACCCAAAAGAAACCAACCAACCAAACAAAAATGGAAACAAAACCTTCCCAATGAAAACTACTCTTGTTCAAGGGTAGCACAGACCTTCGACTGTAACATGGCCAATGCAACTCACAGCAGAGAGGCTACAACCTGGAGAACCTGATTGCATGCAATAAACCCTGAGAAGAGAAATAAGTCTCATTCTAAATTCTTGAATTTCCTGGTAAACTATTCCCTCTTTTGAGAATAAAATTATCAACAGAATTCTAAAACTATACAGTAAGTCTAAGTCTGTATTTGATAGAAAAGATACAAACTTCTCTGTTTCTATCAGTATATTAAATCAGACATATAAACAGAGGTTTCTATCAGCATATTAAATGAGTTATACAAACTTCTGTTTATATCAGTATATTAAATCAGTCATACAAACTTCTCTGTTTCTATCAGTATATTAAATCAGTCATACAAACTTCTCCATTTATATCAGTATATTAAATCAGTCAACCCTCATTACTGAGGGAAACATCTGAGTTTTAGACCAAGAGAGTGTGTGCAGCCCACAGCTAATATAACATTCTTATTTAAAAAATACTACACAACTGAATTGGAAACTTAAGCAATGAAAGAATACTTGCATGCCTACAAGACAGATAATGAAATCTGTTTGTCATTCTTCCTTGTTTGAAAGGTGTCCTTTATTGGATTTGAATAGAATCACAGAATCATAGAATGGTAAGGTTGGAAGGGACCTCAAGGATCATCTAGTTCCAACCCCCTGCCATAGGCAGGGACACCTCCCACTAGTACAGGTTAGCTCTGATTAGTGAAACTGTCCCATCTTTAGATAGAAAAGACAAGCTCTTACAAGTCATAGCAGAAACTCCCCAGTTGATCTGTTACTCTGGTTTGGATGGCAATGACAATTTGCTGTCTCTACGCTGTGACTGTTATCTGATACACTTGATTTGTGCTGCTATAGGGAACGTTTCAAGAAACTGTGTCAACAGATAACAAAAAAAAACCCCAAAACAACAAAACACCACCAACAACAAAAAAAGTAGCTAATTCCTAATAGATTTTTTTTAAATGCCTTTTTAAAATAGAAAAATATTTTACCTGCTCTTCAGAAACCTCGGTAGGTGGAGGTGTATCTTGATCCGACGGGCGATGATCTTGGTAGTTTGCATTATGTCTATGACGTAAAGGAGGAAACAGTCTATTCCAGTTAATCATCCCACCCTGAAAACAGATACTTCTGTCAGTCTTTGCAAAAAAGAACTACAGATGTTTTCAAACAAAAAAGAGATCACTTATCCCACATAATAAGAAAAGCAAACTTTTGAGTAAAGTACTTTATTTCAAACAATGAAAACTGCTGGAGTCTGTTATGAGGTAAACCTGCGGTCTGGTTATTGCTTTGCTAGTTATTAGAGGTAATCACTGCAAATTAAGGAGAAATGCTAAAAGAAGGAAGAAAGTATGTTTCATATGGATTATGAAAGATCTAGTTTACTACAGTGCTAAATTTCTGAGGCCAAAGGACTGCTGTCTTTACCGAGAAGGATTTGCCTGGCAAGAGAGGCAACAGCATGTCCTGCAAGTGCTTTGCAAGACTGCTGCTGGAGTTAACCAGTGAAAAAGAGCACAAGAAATAAGCTGGGGGTGGGGAGCAAAAATGGATCCTCGGTGCAGCAGCAAAACTACATCAAGAAACACAACACAAGCCCAGTCTTTGGCATACCTGCCATTTCCTTGTAAGTGATTCCTGCTGTGATACCAACACAGCTGTTACAGCTGTACTAGTGGGAGGTGTCCCTGCCTATGGCAGGGGGTTGGAACTAGATGATCCTTGAGGTCCCTTCCAACCTTACCATTCTATGATTCTATATATGCACACCACCTCATCTAACTTCTGCTTGTTAAATACTATCGCCAAATCTGGCTGTATTCCAGTGCCAAAACATTTTGTAGCTACACAATAATAATACAAATATGCAGCAGTATCATACATGTAGTGTAAATCACAGAACTGAAACTTTAACAACCAAGCTTCAAGTATTCTAACAGTAAGATGTTCAGAACATGAAGCATGAATACTAAAATACAAGCTTTATAATTTATAATTCCAGAAATTATTAATCTTCATTTAATTAAAAAAAAAATAATTAAAAGGGATTTTGTATCATACTAAAACCACAGGCCTTGAAAACAGGAAAGAAGAGCAAACCCCAAATCTGTCTTTACTACACAATTTGTTAACACATCTTCTGCGCTTTGTGTTGTCCTTTTCCTTCTCCCCTGTTCACTCTGTTACTATGGAGAAAGTCCCCCCCACCACTTTCTGTATATGTAGGACATGGCCTTCCTTCCTCTAGTTGCTCTATTTTAGTTCTATAAGGTTGTTTCTCAGAAGACCTTCCTCTTAGGAGAGTTTTCTTTTCTTCTCTCAGTGAGGTCTCTTCCTGCCTTTATGTACATCTAGAACATTAAATGCTTGCTGCTCAATCAGATCACCACCAGTTAAACCTGCTCCTAGACCAAAAAGAAAATAAAAATAATTTATGTAGTTTTCCTGCCCTTCCCTTTGTTTTCTCTGTCTTTCCAAAGGAGACCAAACCGTCCCAGGCACCACAGGGGGCAGTGCGATAGCACATTTAAAAAGGCATCTGGGGAGTCAGGAGATTTGAAACTGTAGCTTGTGAAGTGTTCCAGTCCCTTGTATATACTACAGCACGTTTTTCCCTGTGTGTGATGGTTTGGGAGTTCCCTGTCCACCCACACTTTGTAAAATCACCCAGACTAGACTCAGCTGGCTGAAAGTTAAGAGATGAAGCTCTATTTACAGCTTAGCACAATATACAAGCAGAGATAAACACAATAGACAGGAATATTTACAGAAATATACAAGTTAAAGGTAATAACAAATAAATAAATAAATAAATAAATAAATAAACCCTCAGCACAGGAAGGACATGGAAGTGTTGGAGTGGGTCCAGAGGAGGGCCACAAAGATGATCAGAGGGCTGCAGCAGCTCTCCTATGAGGACAGGTTGAGAGAGTTGGGGCTCTTCAGCCTGGAGAAGAGAAGGCTTCGAGGGGACCTGATAGTAGCCTTCCAGTATCTGAAGGGGGCTTACAGG
>VWZE01025092.1:48080-58174 GCA_013396675.1 Eubucco bourcierii | reverse complement strand
CTAGTGGGAGGTGTCCCTGCCTATGGCAGGGGGTTGGAACTAGATGATCCTTGAGGTCCCTTCCAACCTTACCATTCTATGATTCTATGATTCTATAATACAGAAACACAACACCCCTCCCAGAAATCAGAGTCCACAGGAGGGGCTCCCAACCACCCTTCTACCTTCTTCCCACTCCTGTACCTTACCCCAGGGTTTGGCTCATGTGCAAGATGAGTTTGGAGGATCGGCCAGGGGAGTTAGAAGCAGAGTGGTTAGTTAGATTACTCAGCAGAGAAGATAGGACCCACTAGCTCCCAGAAGACTGAGAGACTGCCTTACCTATGTTTATGTTCTAATTTTTAAACATCTCAGCAAGCCTATGAGTGAAGCAGACATCACTATTGTTTTCTTTTCACAGCCTATAATATAATTTTCTCTAATACAATATTCCAATTAGCCTCAAACCAGCACAGTGTGAAGAGTCATCACTGACATAGTTTCCACTGTTAATGATTCTGAATTTTAAAAATGATTATGCATCTGCATTTCTATTTTGCATGCTGCCTAAAACATTTGCTTAGAGGTCATGAGGTCTTAACCAAAGAATTCTGTATAAGCCTTGAGTCAGCCAAACAGCGTAGCGTAGTAAAAAAGGAGAATTGGTTTGTAGTTTAAAGCCAGACAGGGGATCTCAGACCTTCTACTGACACCACTACACACTACGCTGTGGTCTTGGAAGATCACATGTCCCATACTTCCCTATCTATAATTTCCCCTAACTCAGTATGATATTGAGTTTTAATCCAACTTTGAATCTCTGAAAGTCTACTAAGCTCTATAGTTCATAAGGAGACATCCACTGATGCTGTTTTGCCTGGTTTTAGTCTTTTGAAAAGATCTGAATACGAGAAAATAAGGCATCCAGGGGTCATTCACATGAAACTGGTGAACTGAGAAATCTTAACAGGACAATGACACATTCCTTGGAAGCATTAGAAGTTATACAGAATAATGTATAAGAAATATAAAATCTACAATAGAAGTACTAATTTACCAGTCTTCCGATGTATCTGAAGGCTGAAATAAACACATCTCTCCAGCTGTGCCCTCAGCTTTAATATCCACCTCTTTAACAACCCCACCTGGAGTACTGCATTCAGTTCTGGAGCCCCTATTACAAGAGGGATGTGGACATGCTGGAGTGTGTCCAGAGAAGGGCCACGAGGATGCTCAGGGGGCTGGAGCTGCTCTGCTATCAGGACAGACTGAAAGAGTTGGGGCTGTTCAGTCTGGGGAAGAGGAGGCTCTGAGGTGACCTTATTGTGAACTTCCAGTATCTGAAGGGGGCCTACAATAAAGCTGGGGAGGGACTTTTTAGGCTATCAGGTAGTGACAGGACTAGGGGGGAATGGAGAAAAGCTGGAGGTGGGGAGATTCAGACTGGAGGTGAGGAGGAAGTTCTTCAGCATGAGAGTGGTGAGAGCCTGGAATTGGTTTCCCAGGGAGATGGTTGAGGCCCCATACCTGGAGGTGTTTAAGACCAGGCTGGATAAGGCTCTGGGCAGCCTGATCTAGGGAAGGGTGTTGCTGCCCATGGCAGGGGAGTTGGAACTAGATGATCCTTGTGGTCCCTTCCAATCCTAACTGATTCTATGATTCTGTCAAGCTGTCTATTCTAGCTTTTGCGTCCTTCCTCTCCTTTGCACTGTCACTTAACACCACAGAGTTGTCTGCTTCCTTACCCTAAACTTACAAAACATTTTCAATTAACATACACAGAATCCATTACTTTGAATAATAATTAAAGAAAGCACATTCCTTACAAAGGTGACTGTTTACTTTTCAAAGTTTGCAGCAGGTATCTTGATAAACTACAGATGTGAATTGGTGCATTCAGGAGAGTTCCATGTGAAGACTATTAACCCCTTCCCAAATTAGATGAAAACAGTTACAAAAAAGATTTTTTTTTTCAGTTGCCCTCTGAATATTTAAATTACCTTTGGAAATTGTGACTAACATAACCCATCAGTTCTTAATTATATTAACAAGATAAGAACATCAAACATTCAACAACAGTAAGTATTAAAGGCTGAAGCTCCTAATGGCATGTGAACACTGATGTTCAGCATTAATCCCAACACTAGAGTCTACTTCTTCTCTGTGTAGTACTTTACATGCTGCACTAAACCCAGGCACATTATGCTTCTTTATATTAACTGGAAGAAAATGGTTTCTCCTCACAGACTTGCTTCTAATTACATGATAGACATGCACAAAGTCAGGCTCAAGAGAGCAGAGATTCAAGGAACTGCAGTAAGAGCTACGGAACTGGTACTGTGGCCAATCCCATAGGGTAAAGGAAAGGAAAAATTTGGAAGTGCAGCTAATGTCTCAGACACACAAGATGGAGATCAAGGTTATGGATTTCGGTATGGATGGTGACTGTGGAAAGGTTTTCAGACAATCTAACTACAACAGTAGATTTTTTTGGTGAATTTTTGATCCAAAAGTGTCTTAAGTATTACAAGTTCCAGGTAAAAAATGTTCAGAAGGAAATTTCCAGACCAACACTCTACCTTTTGAGACGCCTGCTTCAGCGTTTTTGGATGATTTCTGTATTGCAGTGGACTTTGACCATGCTACCACACTTGCTATGTGAGCAGTCAGGGAGATTTTACATGAAGACATCCAATCTAATGAATATATTTAGAAGTGATGCTTCTAAACCATCTGAGAGTCCCTACTGGGTAATCATCAAAATATATTTATGCATTTCACAATATAAGCACCTAACAGGCCTGATGAGCTCACACCCATCTCCTTACTCTCTGCAGGAGCCTTTGTCTCAGGTAACAGAACTCTCTGGAGCACTCCAGAGCAAAGGCAGGAGGGAGCTAATAATAAAGCAGTGAATATGTTCAAAGGTCCAGTACATAAGCTCCTTTCCTGAGCAGCACCTTAAGTGACAAGTATCTGACAGTCTAATTCATTTAATGAAGCCCAGGCAGTTCTTCTGCAATTCCAATTTGCTGGTTTGTTTTAAAAAGATGTGAGTTTAATGCTACTAAATGGTTTGGGGGCTGGGCTTCATATGATTCAGGACTAGGTAAGGAGGTTGCATTAAGCTTCTTCCATCCAGAACCAGTTTCTACAACTCATCTGTCTTGCACTGAAATTACCTGAGGTGACATTTGTCTTTGTCCTGAATCCTAGGTGCTGGAGAGCAGCAAGCTGAGAACCAAGGGTGAAAACAAGGCAAGCAGTGGCAGTGGCCTCACTCAAAATGTGCTGTGTTCCCACAAGATCCAAGTGAGAAGAGCAAAGCAGTTCCAGTAACTATCTACGGCCAGCCAAAAGTCTGTATCGACAGAGACATATAAGATCAAGCCTAGAAGTTGAGTCAGCAGGTCAGGAGCAGGGATGGAGATACACTGGTTGGCACAAGCACCAAGTGCAAGGACCTGAACTTTAAAGGCAACTCTTACTTACAGTGAGTGAGGTCTCAACAAAACTTCTTATATCACAGCTCCTTATCGCATGAGTCAGCTCCAAGGCTGGCTCTCAGCACAGCTAGCCAACCCCCTAGAGAGTCTGTTAGTGCACTCAGGGACATGACATCAAACCAAAGCCTTCTGCCATTCAGTGCTCTGGACAACAGCCACTTGTCACTTATCTACGTAAAGGCAGTATTTTTTTATTCACATCTGTTTCCTTAATCTATTTTTGCCCATGCCAAATTGTGTGAATGATGCAAGATTTAATAAAACAAAAGGAAATATTTTTTTTTTTGCACATGCAATTCCTTCACTGCTTTTTTTGTGCTGCAGGCTGAGTACAAGGAGCTTCAATGAGGCTTCAAAAGTGCACTTAAGTCACTGTAGTCAAGAAGCTGAATGGTTCCAGTCCCTGCAGTGGGATGCCACATAGAACTTCTAGTCTCCACTGCCAGATGTCATTTTCATGGCATTAATCAGAAACTCTGTTTTGAAAGACCTGATTGCTATGCTACTAGAGACAAGCACTGAAAAATCCATCATTCATAAAAATCCATCACTCATAAAAAATACTTGTGGTTGCTCCCTCCCTGGAGGTGTTCAAGGCCAGGCTGGAGGAGGCCTTGAGTGACCTTTCCTAGTGGGAGGTGTCCCTGCCTATGGCAGGGGGTTGGAACTAGATGATCCTTGAGGTCCCTTCCAACCTTACCATTCTATGATTCTGTTCTACTGTAGTCTACTCTAGTCTACTCTACTCTAGTCTACTCTAAGTCTACTCTAGTCTACTCAATTGTCACAGTCACAGGCACAAATTGGTGACTGTGCCCTTATTTCTGTCCTCAGCATAGTCTTCCACATCAGCAGAAGAATCCCTTGACAGAAAGAATGCTTCATTAATTATTTGACTGGAAGGTTGATGGACATACCTAAGAAAGACCTTTCCCCTTCCCTTACTTCCAGGCTGCATTTTTTAAAATGAAATATTCAGTTCCCTTTGACTTAACAATGAGTGAAAAGACTAGGTGAATTAGTTGNGGGTTTAAACTGGCAGAGGGGAGATTTAAACTGGAAGTTAGGAGGAAGTTCTTTCCAGTGAGGGTGGTGAGGCACTGGCACAGGTTGCCCAGGGAGGTTGTGGCTGCTCCCTCCCTGGAGGTGTTCAAGGCCAGGATGGACGAGGCCTTGAGTGAGCTGTACTAGTGGGAGGTGTCCCTGCCTATGGCAGGGGATTGGAACTAGATCATCCTTGAGGTCCCTTCCAACCTTACCATTCTATGATTCTGTTCTACTGTAGTCTAGTCTACTCTAGTCTGCTCTAAGTCTACTCTAGTCTACTTTAGTCTAGTCTACTCTAAGTCTACTCTAGTCTACTTTAGTCTACTCTACTCTAGTCTACTCTAAGTCTACTCTAGTCTACTATAGTCTACTCTAAGTCTACTCTAGTCTTCTCTACTCTAATGTTACTGCCTGATAGGACACAAACATATTAAGGAGACCATTTTATTTTCTCTGATAAATCACTACTACAAGTGGAAAACACTGGTGATGTTGGTACTTCTCTTACAGGAAGACAAAAAAAACCAAACGCTCACAAGTTTAGGTGACCAAAGAAAGAGATTTAAGAACAGACTGGATCAAGGGAATGGGAAAACAACAGCATCTCAGAAAGGGTTGTAAGGAAATGCTATGTTGATGATCTATTCTTGGATAGCTGCCAGGGCTTTACGTACTTCAGTTGTGCCTTATGAGGTCACATCCTTGATGTCTTTTTTTGTTTTGGGTTGGTTGAGCATTTTTTATGGTGTCTCAGACAATACTATTTACAAGGAAAGGAGTATCCTCCTTTCCTGCAGAAAAAGGAAGGAATATCTAGAGCTAGTAATGTCTCTAAATGTACAGGCTGCTGTAAGCCCCATTATGCCATTTCTTTTCACTTATCTTCTTCCTCTCTGAAATACAGCTCTACCTGTTTCCCATATACATACCTGCCATGGATTAACTTCTAAAAAATACTTCTCATCTGAAGCTTGATAATTAAAGATGTTGTATTATGGATAATTAGTTAATACCCAGTTAAGTAGTTGTCACATCCGCACATTTTAATATCTATCAAAAGAAATGAAAGAAAAACTTTATAAAAGTCCTCTTGAAAGTGATGCCTGTGGTTAAAGTATTTTGGTGATGTTATCTCATGGGTATGGTTAATGCCATCTTGCCATCTGTTTGCACAAACAGGAAGTGCCTCCTGGTATCTGTCCTGTTCACCTTTTCTTAACATAACAACCACAGCTAAAAAAAAAAATTTTAAAAATTGCTTTGCATTTAGCACTTTAAAGTAACATTTGAAAAGTTTGCTATTCTGTATACAAGCCATTATTTGCTATAGACATAAATACCATTATTTGGTATAGACATAAACATTCTCTTACTTCCTTCATATAAAGGTTAATATTAAAAAAAAAAAAGTTACTGAAAGCAAGAAACATTTATTTGATTTCTAGATAATTTTTTCCCCACAAATTATTGCCACCAAAGTGCACATACTGATGATATAAACACAGAAGTATAGCCATGAATGACAGAATAGTATCTGCTGCTCTTAACACTGTCTAAGAAATGGTGAAATTTCCCATGTCTACCCTGCCTCTTTTGTGAGGGAAAAAGTCTCCTTTTTTTCTTAGGTTGTTTGTATTTGATTTTGGGGGGAGGGGTTTGTTTGTTTTTAATTTTTTTTGTTGTTTTCTTACTTTATTACCTTTCTTCTTTTCAAATGAGGTAGAAATGTAACATTATTAGTGTTCTGAGTAACCTTCTTAGTGATGGAATTTTTCACCAAGGAAAGCAGCAATTTCCTCTGAAACATATCCTACAGACAAAGTCTCTTTAGCCAGGAGGCTCTGTCTCCAACTCTTGGTTGCTGCATCCTGAACTTTGATGCCTGCATTGTCCCAGAGGAGCTCATGTGTCAGAGAAATTCAGAAATCCACATGTGGTCTTTTCTGAAGCTTGATCAGCTACTTCCTTTGAAATATAGGAGGAACACCTTAGTCTGGTCTCTGAAGCTGCCTAAAAAAACAATGGAAGGGATTTCAGCACAGGCACAATGTCTTCCTAGTAGCAGAAGCCAGAAATGCCAAGAGGCAGACACATCAGTTCCTTTGAGGCTGCTTCAGCTACTGCATTCCAGGAAGGTGCAGGGAATTGTTAATGCTTCTGGATGTACTTGTGCATGCCTAAGCACTTGGCCTTGTAGACCACTGTGTTGTCACACAGGACAGGAAGGGGTGCTGAGATTTTGACTCGGATTCATGACTAGTTGGTGGTGTGTGAAGACCTGTGCAGGTATTCCCAAAACCTGGTAGCTCAGAACACTGAAAGAGTCTGACTACTCTGTGTGTAACCAGTTATAGTAAGGTTAAATATATATTCTGTTCTAAACTGTGCATCACAGTAACGCTCACTTTTCATTACTGCTGTGGTGCAGTAATATAGCCAGAAAGTGGTGGGTCACTACACCAAGAAAGAAAGATACTCAGTATCAAGTGGAAGTTGAAAGATGGCATTGCTAGAACTGGTGTTACTCATTCACCCATCATTAAGGCAGCATTTAGCAGGATCTTCAGACTTTGTCTGAAAAAATATATTGAAATTTGGATCTTCTCTAGACAGTAGAGACAAGTCTTCAACTATCTTTTTAAAGAACTTACTTTTCCAAACTTCCCAGCTTCCCCTGCTTGTGTCAGCTTTCATCCAAACTGAGCTCTTGCTGTGGCATCACAGATAGGGGCATGACTACATGAGTTGGACACATACATTCCTGTCACACTACTGGCAGTGCCACTTTTTCCTATAGAAATATGAAGTATATATTGAAAAGTACATTGCCATTATTAAAAAACTAATCTTTGTAAGTGCATGCCTGGTGAGAGGTGAATTTTAAAGGAATGACAGGATTTGAGGCTGTTCTTATGTTTGACATTTGACACTTGATGAGTGACATAACTGGGACAGAGTTTGCACTTGAGCAAATAATGTTAGTTCAGTTGCAGATGTATTATACAATACAGAGGCAGTTCTAATCCTCACTGCATGGTTCTTTGGGTACTGACTGGTGACAGTGGACAGTTACTAAAGCATGACAATGAGATAAGCAATGCCTAAATCACCTCCTGTGCACAAGCCTTTTCAAACAGTAATAAGTAGAGACTGAAATAAAAGTGAAAAATCAGAACACCACCTGGAGTACTGTGTGTAGTTCTGGAGCCCTCAGCACAGGAAGGACATGGAAGTGTTGGAGTAGGTCCAGAGGAGGGCCACAAAGATAATCAGAGGGCTGGAGCAGCTCTCCTATGAGGACAGGTTGAGAGAGTTGGGGTTCTTCAGCCTGGAGAAGAGAAGGCTCCAAGGAGACCTTACGGAAGCCTTACAGTATCTGAAGGGGACCTACAGGAAGGCTGGGGAAGGATTATTTACAAGGTCCTGCAATGACAGGACAAGGGGCAATGGGCTTAAACTGGCAGAGGGGAGATTCAGACTGGTTGTTAGGAGGAAGTTCTTTACAGCGAGGGTGTTGAGGCACTGGAATAGGTTGCCCAGGGAGGTCGTGGATGCTCCCTCCCTGGAGGTGTTCAAGGCCAGATTGGATGAGGCCTTGAGTGAGCTGTACTAGTGGGAGGTGTCCCTGTCTATGGCAGGGGGTTGGAACTAGATGATCCTTGAGGTCCCTTCCAACCTTACCATTCTATGATTCTATGATTCTATGAACTCCAAAAGTGTTTTGATTTGACAAACTGAGATAACAAACACTCACAAAGTGAGGCACAAAGAAAAATCAAAACCAAATTCTCCAACCTAAACACATACCTAAGTATATAAAGGGTTAGTGATGATGATGTGGGGGAAAAGCTGAACAGATTAGCACCCCATTTTGGGATATAAAGACTCAAACTGTCTTAGGTTGCAAGTAGGAATGGCCTCCATTTGTTGACATCCCAAAGTCAGCATAGCAGGTGTCACACTTGCAACACTGCTGCTGAAGCTTCTGTATCTCTTGTGCCTCTGAAGACAGCACATTAAGGAAGGAAGAGTCCCTGCAACCAGCCTGCAATTGTTAGGTGCTAGTATCAGAGTTCTGATCAGAAAATTTGAGCACTTGGATGGACACTTACTATCTGAACTACCTGCACTCCTGGATACCCAGGGAGGTCCCAGCTGACTGGAGGCTACCAGTGTGAAGCTCATCTCCAGGAAGGGTCAGAAAGATGATCCAGGGAATTACAGACCTGTCAGTCTGACCTTGGTGCCAGAAAAGGTTATGGAGAAGTTCCTCCTGAGTGCCATTACATGGCACTTAAAAGACAGCCAGGCAGTCAGGCCCAGTTAGCATGAATTTATGAAAGGTAGATCCTGCCGGATTAATCTGATCTCCTTCTACAATAAAATGATCTGGCTAGTGGAGGAGGGAAGGGCCATGGACATTGTCTACCAGGACTTTAGCAAAGCCTTTGACACTATCTCCCATAGCATTCTCTTTCAGAAACTCAAGGCACTGCACTAGTGTGGTAGTTTGAGGGAGCCACAGGTTCCCTTAAGAAAACCACAGAGATCAAGACCCATCCCAGGGGAGGGACCTAGTCATCCTAGGATGTTGTAATATTGTTATTCTATTACAATTTCCAGTATCACAGCTTATAGAATCATAGAATGGTAAGGTTGGAAGGGACATCAAGGATCATCTAGGTCCAACCCCCTGCCATAGGCAGGGACACCTCCCACTAGGACAGGGCACTCAAGGCCTCATCCAACCTGGCCTTGAACACCTCCAGGGAGGGAGCAGCCACAACCTCCCTGTGCAACCTCTTCCAGTGCCTCACCACCCTCACTGGAAAGAACTTCCTCCTAACATCCAGTTTAAATCTCCTCTCTTCCAGTTTAAACCCATTGCCCCTAGTCCTGTCATTGCAAGACCTTGTCAATAGTCCCCTGGATGATCTTTGAGGTCTCTTCCAACTGGATGTTTTCTGTGATTCTGTTTCTTGCTTACTACATGCTTGTTGTTTACTACATGCTATGCAAGATGACAGTAGGAAGAAGAAATGGCTCATCAAGACTCTCAGTGAAAACTGACGAGACCACAGGATAAGCTCTGGCATCCACTAAACAACTGTTCCCCAAATTGGATGCCTTATTTGCCCCATATTCAAACCTATTAATGAAGGAACAGGTACAGCTACTAAAAAGAAACTTGCCTTCTGTAAAAAGGAACTGATCAGACAACTAAGGATTAAATACTCTGGATTTGTCTGGGGGGAATGTGTATGCCAGGAGCTTTTTTATGAGGAACTACCTCAAGTGAAATTGTTAGAGGGAGAAAACATGGAACAATCACATAGGCAAATAAACATAATCTATTTCTAAAAAAAAAAATAAATAAAAATGATGTCCTTTGAAATAAAACAGTTTTGCCTTAGGAAGTTGTCCAGCTACTGTACCACCCACTGCTTCTCTAGAAAAATTCATTAGAAAGAATCCAAATTCAAAGACCAAAGCTCAAAAGCCCAGTCAGAAAGAATATTTTGTAATTCTAGTCCAAGAAAAAAAAAAAAAAAAAAAGAAAAA
>VWZE01025092.1:36544-48050 GCA_013396675.1 Eubucco bourcierii | reverse complement strand
AAAAAAAAAATAGAAGGTTCAGTGTGTGAGAGGAGCACTATGGAGGAGCAGGAGTCAGAGAGGGCCTTGTGCCTGTTACAAGCAGTCACTAAAGAGAGACATTCAGGTTATTCTAGCAGTACTATCTAGACTGTCATCTTGTGGGATTGATAATTTCCATGAAAAACACAGAAAAATAAAGTGCTAGTCTGTAAAGGAAGGAGCCAGAAACTGTTCATTTGCTGGATCAGCACCCTGGAAAGTCAACATTTTTAATTTCACACCTAGAAATCACAGAAAAAAATATTAACAAAAAGAAATCAGAAATGGAAAGCAGGGGATTATCAACTGCTGCAGCAGCAAAAGATATTAAAATGAAACAGTAAAAAGCCAAACATGCCAACACAGCTTTCATACTCAACAACCTCTAAGAGTAAAACTCTCTTTTTAAAAAAAAAAAAGAAAATACAACTACAAAACCCACAAATCAAATCAAACAAAGCCAACAACAAAAACACCAACAAAACCAACAGGTCTATTGTCAACACAAAGAAAACATTATTTAAAAAAATTAGAGGGAGTAATCAAGATTTGAAAATGCCAAGGAGTGCCAGCAAGCAAAGGATGAATTGAAGGTTCACTGAGGTCTGAAGGACCTACAAAAATTGAAGCTATCCATGATTTCAAAAAAGGTTTGGGATGTGTCCACACATGTACATCAGAAGAAGGCAAGAATGAAGGAATACTCAGTCTAAATTTAGCCACAATGATTATTGCTGCAGGAAACACGTTTCATGCATGGCCTAAAATAAGCCTACAAATCGCTCATTAGTGAAGAGAGTTCTTAAAAAACATAATGTCAAATCTTATAGGCACACAACTCAGGAGTCTGAGATCAAATAACTTTTATTTATCCTATTGGTATCCTGCATATAGTTGTCTTTGGAGCTTGTGGCAAGACTGCTAAAGGTTGTTTCTATTCAAGTATGGCACACATTTTTAGAGTAGCCTTAATAAGCACAGACTAGTTAGAATGGAAACCCAATTAGAGAAAAAGACTCTGTGTAACACTTTGATGAAAAACTGAGTTACTCATTTATTCAGGTAAAGCTGTCTGGTAGATTGCTTCCAGACAATGACACATCCATCTGTGGAACGGTATGAACAAGCTGCTTCCATCCAAAATCCTGATTGTGAGAGCAGGACTTTTAATCTATTATTAATCCTTTTTTTCCTAAGGTCAGGACTTTACCTCTTAGACATAACCAGGAGGCAAATCAGCAATCTAGCCTCACAGTCCTTAGTTGACAAAATGTGAAACTTGCCTATTTCTCAGAATGAGACTCCTCGTAACAATAAAGACACTCAGTGTGCCTACCTACAGAGCATCTCTCCAGTGTCCCAGGAGAAAGACAGCTAATGAGTGAACAATTAGAGGAAGTCACATTGTTACAGAAGAAGTCTGGACTTTGCAAGCAGTAAAATCTCCTATAGAGATGCTGTGTGATACAAATCAAGGAGAGTCTGGCCTTACTGAAAAGTAATGACAGCTAGAATAGAAGAACAAGCAAACAGGACAGAAAAGACAAAATAAGCTTAAAGTGGAGGACAGGGCAGAAAATAAGTGTGATGGTTTGGGAGTTCCCCCCCTCCCCATGCTTTGTAAAATGACCCAGACTAGAACTCAGCTGGCTGGAAGTTAAGGACTGAAGCTCTATTTACAGCTCAGCACAATGTACACGCAGATAGATACACAATAGACAGGAATAGTTACAGAAATATACAAGTAAGGTAGTAATAAAAGGTAACACAGAAACACAATACCCCTCCCAGAAATCAGAGACCCCAGGAGGGGCTCCCAACCACCCTTCCACCTTCTCCCCACCCCTGCACCGCACCCCAAGGTTTGCCTTACGTGCAAGGTAAATTAGGAGGATCTGCCAGGGGGGTTAGAAGAAAAGTGGTTAGTGAGGATTAATTGGCAGAGGAGTCAGAGCCAGAAGCTGCTAGACTTCTGCCAGAAGCCAGAAGCCCCAGATGCTGTATTGCCAGCAAGAGACAGACAGAGACTGACTTATCTGTATTTTGGTTATTGTTATAAATACTTGGTAGATACAAAAAGTATTTTATTGATTCAGGGGGACTGAGGTCCATACGCCACCCCCCTAAATGGGCACTGGGATGAGCCCTCAAAGGAGAGGTGGCTACTCACTTCTCAACAGAACGCAGTGACCACCTTTTCTGCAGCTTTCTGTTACCATTCACATGTCTGTCTTTAGTGATAAGAGTGCTGTCAGTAGTACCTAGGCACTGACTCCTCCCTTATCTACTTGCAGTATGGTTAACTGCAAGCCTCACTCCAACTTTCTCAATAGGAAGTGAAAGTCAAGTTGACTCCCTGCTACCAAACTGGTTCACAGATGCAACAGTCACTTCCTTTTTCCCAACATGGCTTTCATTTGGGTTACAGAGACAAACTTTAGAAAAATGTTTCAGAAATTGAAGAGATCAAGAAATAGAAAATTCAAGAGAGGAAGTCTCAAATGTTCATCAATACTACAGTATTGAAAGGGTAAAACACTTCCCAAAGATCTCAACTACTTCTTATCTAACAGCAACAAGGCAAGAGGCAACCATCTCAAGAATTTTGTGAGCTTCCTGATGCATCAGCAAATGATTACTGGTGGTGAGATGTAATGGGAGAGAACTTCCCCCAAAATGAAGAAAGATTTTGTACAGGAACAAACACAAATTACAGGGAACAATGGAGACGAAATTATCATAGTGGAGATTGAAAATGTGAAGATGATGTGAAGGGGGAAAAGATCAGATAACAAGGGGGAAAGAGGATAGATTACTTAAACTAGAAAAGAGGACAGACAAAAGAGTGGGAAAGAAAAATACTAAGAAACAAAAGATTTTAAAGCAGTAACAAAATAGTAAGCTGGTTATTTTTTGAGGGAGTGAATCTATATGGCACACATTTTATTCTACTGTCTCAAGAGATGCATGGAAGTGATACTCAGTAATTCTCCATTTATGACAAATGAATAATTTCTCAGGATTATCCATGGAAGAAAAAGAAGAACAGGAAGTTTCCAACATGCACACTACTATCTGTTTAAGGGCTTTATCCACAGCAACTAGAAATCAAGACAAAAATCAGTCACCATGTAACCACGCTCCCCTGAGGAACTAGTAACGTAACGTGGTTTTTTTCAGTTTCTAACAACATATCCAGACACAGTACCACTGAACATTTAAGGGTTGAGATGAGGTCCATCAAGCAATAAAATTAGTGGCTTGTGTTCAAGTTATACCATGTAACTCAACCTACTCCTCAAAGTTACAGGTATCAAACAACCCAGCACTTAATGCACAGCTTTGTGCTTCAGGTTTCTCGGGACCAGAAGCTTTCAGCTAGAGGAAGACTGGAAAAGGTAAAGTTGAAAGAGCTACCAGCCAAGCAATTTTGGAGTGTTTGTTTTTTTTTTGTATTGGGGGTATTTTTCTTTGTATGTTTTAAATTTTTTGGGTGTGTTTCTGTTTTTGGTTTTTTTAAAAAGAAATCATGCAAAGTGAATTTTGCTTTGGATAAAAGAGTCCAGTGAACAGTATTAAAAAAAAAAAATAAATTGTATCCTTCCCACTATCCTGGAGGTACAATAAAAACTAGTGAGAAAGTGTAGGGTTTTGGTGTTTGGGGTTTTTTTTGGTGGTTTTTTGTGGGTTTCGTTTTGGGGGTTTTTTTTGTGGTTTTTGTTTTGTTTGTTTGTTTGTTTTTGTTTTGTTTGGGTTTTTTGTTTTTGGTTGTTTTTTTTTAATTTCAGTCTTTTTATGTTGGCATGCACAACTTGCAAGGCTCACATCCTTCAGAATTTCTGGCAAAAACTTGAAGAATAAGCTTACTACAAAAAAAGCATCTATTTAAGAAAGAGGCCAGAACAGTTTGTCACACTGAACAGACAATGGAGCACTGTTAAAATCACCTACCATGTTTTTCTGCTCTTCCAAAATGCTACCAGTATACAGGGAAATTGCTTTGTCTCTTCTCAAACATAGGAACTGAAGAGGAATGGGCAGAGCACTTTCTCAAGGGGCAGTTAAACCAAACTGTTGCACTACAGCACACTGAGGAAAGTTAAGTTTGCTTTCCTCACCAAAAAAAAAAGGAAAGCAGAATTGAACATGTTCATTTATCTCACCTAGGGCATATTACTTACAGACAGCACATTGGGACTCAAACAACCTGCACAATATTCTGCTAGAATATCATTTGAAGTCATATTTGATAATAGATATATACTTCACAGCTTTGACTATTTTCATTTGCACAAAAAAAACCCAAACCAAAATAGAACACCTCTCTAAGTGACTGATTTGCATTCTTTATCAGTTTCACTCTCACAGGTAAAATGATGATCTAAATTCCATCTGTAATGTGATCTGTTCAACTCCAGTACCCTCAAATTACACCTTTCCAAGCCTCTAAAGGTGAAAGATTTGCCCAGGTACAGTAATCCAGAAAATAGTTTCCAAATTTAAAAATATTATTCTGAGCTTTAAATTAGCCTGCTTTTCACCTTTACCATTACCTCTCAACATTTGTGAATGGTGTTCTTTATGGTTTAGTTGAAGCACAGTAAATCCTACGAGTCATTAAAAAAAGAAAAAAAAAAAAGGCTGCTCAAAAGCTTTCTCATTGTCTTCTGATGACTGGTTTCACAGATTACCACTACCAGTTAACTAAATGCTGCACTCAAGTTAAAGGACAAACATTGAAGGTAACTTGAAACCACTCCAGCAACTTGTAAAGGGGTAAATTAATGAAATTCAAATGATGTTCATTTATTTCTCTTAAACCTCTCCACCTTTTTAAAGAACTTTATTTCAATTCAAACAGGAAGAGACATTTGTCCACTTTCACTGTTCACAGCCTAAGGAAAGAAGATGTGAAGAAAATGTTATCAACTCTTCTTTTATCATTTGTCATTCTGAACTGATTTACCACCTTTTGCAATTCAAGATACATTATAAAGATTGTGCTTCATAACTGGAAATGGCTTCTTCCTCCTGTCTGAAGAAACTTGGCTACACTCTTCCCAGCAGCCTGTGGTCCAACAGACACTTTTGATTCATTTTCTATTACTGATTAATTCCTATTTCAGTTCTTACATTGAAACTGATTAACATTGTAACAGGACTTAAGAGAAAAGTAGATTAGGATCCTTCCACCTGAGGAACAATTTAATCAGATTAAAATCTTAAGAAATCAAGGAAAACAGAATGATGTTATCAGGGACTGAAAGCAAAGATTCATACTCCAGTTGCTGGCCAAAGCTTTATGCCATCTCATCTCTAATTCTGGCAACAGAATAAGGATGATACAGGTATAGCTACTTGCATTACACTACCTCAAACACAGTGAGGACTTGTGTAGCAGTACAGAGCTGTATTTCATGCAAAGGAAACTCAGTAAGACCTCAAATTGCTAGACTCAAATTATGGGCAACATAAGTTCACACAGAATATAATGTGTACACAGAATATAACAGGCTGTGATAAAGCCTGTGTTATCTGCTAGGTTTTATAGAGTAGTGACCCATATATCTAAGGTATGAGAAAAAAGTAGATTGAGACACCATTTGCCTTCTTCTACTGCTCTACAAGACAAAGTATGTGAATGTCTGCATTTGCTAGTTTGACTAAAACAGAGAAAATAGAAAGGCTCTGTTATCCTGTTCACTAAGGAAATAAAACAAGAGCATTAAACACAGCAAATAGAAAGTCCCCGTGGTTTATCTCTGTAAGAAAGTTATGAGAATTTAATTTCTGCACGTTCTTAGAAGAAACAAACCTTATTCAAAGTACATCTGCAGTCAAAGGAGTTATGTAGACAATTTTTAACCTGTCTGAAAAGGATTGATACGTATAACAATACGTATTCAGAAGAGTCAGGACCATTTTGACCTTCTAACTTTCCACAACTGTTCTTACTTAAAGACCACCAAGAGGCAATCACTTTGACTTTCAGTCTCATTCTTGGTAAATAAATGCCCAAAGAACTGATATCCTTACAGTATTATCTGACATGTTCCTTACCCCTTATGAAGCAGTTCTAACATATAAAGCTATGTAAAACTCTTGAATGGCTGTTAGCAGTGCACCAAAGACCGACGAAGAAATAAATCCTTTCGTAAGAAACAAGAAACACAAAAAGATAAAAGAAGCAAAACATATATTTCCCCCATAACTTAATGCACCCCTTACAGAATGTATATCAATACCTGCTGCTGCCTTTGTCGTCTCATTTGGGCAACCTGAGACATCATGATCTGACGATCCAGTAACTCCATTCTCTGCTGCCTCTGGATGTCAACTGTTGCTCCCATTCCCACTCGAGCTTCATTCGTTGGTTCCGCAGATGAGAAGATTGGTTCAAGTGTCCAAGAAAATATCTTTGCTACCCAGCTGGGTACACAAAGAATTCGATGGATTTTTAATATACTGCTATTGTAGAAAATCCCAGAAACCTAAAAGCAAAAACGAGATGTCAAAAAAATCAAAACAAGAGAAAATACTCCAAATTCATTTTGTGTTTCGATGCAGTAAGCAGTTGGGCTGTTTTCTTTCTTTCGTTTTTTTTTTTTAGAGCATTTTTTATTGTATTTACCCAGAGTTCTCAGTTGAGAATCAGAGAAAGAACAGGGGATTTCTTTAGCTCCAACTTCCCCACAACTACAGATGATTACTTTTTAAATCTGTGTACTGTGTCTGTGACTCAGAATGCTGTCTGGGATTTTTTGCTTGTCTCTGAATCTGAGCCCAAACCAAGCAGTCCTTTCCCAAACAGGTCAAAATTCAAACAAAATTTTCATTTCTAGTAAAGGAACAGGTCAGGGTATGCTGTGTGTTGACTTGAGAAGACCCATAGATTCTCTTGAGGATGCTGAAGCAATGCAAACACCATTAAGAAAAACAACCCTCAAAAGGCTTCTGGTCCTACAACCAAGTCTCTCCTTTTAGTTAAAAAAAANNNNAAAAAAAAAATCTGAAGTTAAAATGAAGAGTATGCACAGATTTATTCCAAAAGGACCTCATCCATCTTCTAAGACCAAAAAACCCACTATCACCACCACCACCCAAAAAACAACCAACCAACCACCCACCATCACCCAAAAAACAACCAACCAACCAACCAAACCAAACCAAACCCAACAAAAAAAACCCCCAAAACACCCAAACCCCAGTAAATGGGATGGGCTAAGAGGAAGGCCATAATCTCTGGCATCATAATGAAAACTCTCTATAATAACAATTTTCAGTATTCAAAGAAAAGTCTTGACTGGACTTCAGGAGTGACAGTGCACTGGAACAGAAGCTTCTTCATGACCTCAGAAATTCTTTTCTCAACTCTAGTAAAACTGTTCCAGATGACTGTATGCCCACAATCAAAACTTGCACATGACAACTGGAAACAGAGAAAACTGTAATTACTAAGGAGTAAGTAAGGGAAAATCCATATTGCTTTGCAATTCATCTTCTTTTGGTATGTAGTACTTGAAGGCCCCTCAGTAGCTAATCACCTGGTCCTAAAAGGATTATGCAGATAATCTTTAAGCAAGAAGGCCCCTCAGTAACTAATCACCTGGTCCTAAAAGAGTTATGCAGATAATCTTTAAGCAAGAAGGTCCCTCAGTAGCTGATCACCTGGTCCTAAAAGGGTTATGTAGGCAGGCTCCTCACTCAAGAAAGCTTAAACTGCAAGAATATCAGGAAGGTCTTTTTTTTTGTCTTCCAAACATTACATGTGCATTTAATCTGATTATTTGTTAGAAAGAAAATGCACAAGCAGCATCATAACCTACAAATTATCGTTCTTCCTCTCAACTCATATCGTTAGACTACAGAGACACACTCCCTCTTTGGCCTCGGGGATTCTGCATTTCTGGGTGGCGCAGACATAACCAGGCAGGAAAGTGTTCCTGTTCAAAATGTTTTGTCCAACATCATACCACCATTCTCTTGCTTGTTCCAAACATCTCTCCCAGATACTGATCTCTGCTCTCATTGCTTAGAGACCTCTGTTAAGTTTAATGTTTTCAGGGCACCCTAGATCTTGAACAAGTTCAAGAAGTCACAAGAACAAAAAGCAAGCAGTGATAGGAAAATCTGTATCTCCCTGAACGTATGACAAATCTTAGCACATGTCTGGACACGTTAACCACAAGCAGAATCATTCTCTTATCAACTCAAGACAGAAAATACAGCAAAAAGATAGCAGCAGCATGTCCTTAGTGTCAGTACTTTGGGACTTGTTTCAGAAAGGAAAATGTACTGCAAGCACCACCTAAAAACTGCATCAGTCAAAGCATTCTCACATTTTTCTAAGATGGTGAGTCATAGAATCATAGAGTCATTTAGGTTGGAAGAGACTTTCAATATCATTGAGTCCAACTATTAACCTATCACGCTGCCATATTCCACCACTACACCACATCTTTAAGTGTCACATCTATATGTCTTTTAAATACCTTCAGGATAGTTAAAATGCCTCTCTCCAGGGTAGCTTGCTCCAATGCTTGACAATCCATGCAGTGAAGAAATTTTTCCAAATAACAATCTAAATCTCCCCTGGTGCAATTTGAGTCTGTTTCCTCTTGGGTAGAGACTGATGCCCACCTGATTCCAACATCCTTTCAGGTTGTTGTAGAGAGTTAAGTCACTCCAGAGCATTCAATTAGAAGAAAAGGCTTTATACAGCTAAAAGTTTATGGACATTGCCAAAACAGAGAATGGCACTTGGCACAGTGTGTAAGACTCATACACATGGCTCCAATCTGCTCTCCTAGCTTTGCTGAGCTCACAGGAGTAGCATGCTTAGTCTATAGCAAATGCACCAGTTGCAGTGCACTATCTTCTCTCTTCTGTTTGCTCCTCAACAGCAACCTACTGTCTTTGCGCCTCCTTGTTCTGATCTAGTCAGAAGCTCACACCATAACTCAAACCTGGACTTCTCCAGAAGTCTGACAATATACAATTCACACTACAATCTAACATAAAATCATCTGCTGAAGTAACATGACAAAACTGTGTGGGACTAGAAGAGAAATATTTTTTCTAGATACAGTTGCCAAAAAACTTAATTGTGGACCAGTTCTGCAATTCTTCACAAGTATGACAGATGGAAGCACAGACTCAGTGGTGAAGAGCACCAAGTGTACACTGGCAATCCACCTTGTGTACTGGTAATCCACCTTGTTACTTCCACACCTGTTAGGATTTCGATGCCAATTCCCTTTGTACTCTCCCCTGAATTATTTTTCACCTGGGTAGGTACAATCCCAAGCACAAATCCAGGCTGGGTGGGGAATGGCTGGAGAGCAGCCCTGAGGAAAAGGACCTGGGGGTCTGGGGTGATGAAAAGCTCAACATGAGACTGCAGTGTGCACATGCAGCCCAGACAGCCAACTGAGTCCTAGGCTGCATCAAGAGCAGTGTGGGCAGCAGGGCAAGGGAGGGGATTCTGCCCCTTTACTCTGCTCTCGTCAGACCCCACCTGGAGAACTGTGTGCAGTTCTGGAGCCCTCAGCACAGGAAGGACATGGAAGTGTTGGAGTGGGTCCAGAGGAGGTCACGAAGATGATCAGAGGGCTGGAGCAGCTCTCCTATGAGGACAGGCTGAGAGAGTTGGGGCTCTTCAGCCTGGAGAAGAGAAGGCTTCAAGGAGACCTGATAGTAGCCTTCCAGTATCTGAAGGGGGCCTACAGGAAGGCTGGGGAGGGACTATTGACAAGGTCTTGCAATGACAGGACTAGGGGCAATGGGTTTAAACTGGCAGAGGGGAGATTTAGACTGGATGTTAGGAGGAAGTTCTTTCCAGTGAGGGTGGTGAGGCACTGGCACAGGTTGCCCAGGGAGGTTGTGGCTGCTCCCTCCCTGGAGGTGTTGAAGGCCAGGTTGGATGAGGCCTTGAGTGAGCTGTACTAGTGGGAGGTGTCCCTGCCTATGGCAGGGGGTTGGAACTAGATGATCCTTGAGGTCCCTTCCAACCTTACCATTTTATGATTCTATGATTTTCCAATTATAAAACTATTAGGTGGAAGTATAAGAAACATTAAATGCTGTGTGCTCAGTTTTAACAAATTTTCAAGAGGTTTCATCTAGTGAGGAAGAGATACCTATTTGCACATTTCAAACAACCCCAGAATGGAGACATTTGTAGCCCAAATAAGTCTTGTGATTCAATCTGGTTTAGTGTCACACACTCATCTTAATGTCAAGTATTTCCAAAGAACTTCCTTTTTAGCTGGTTCATATGCAGAACTTGACATGTATCATTTAAAAACAATGTACAAAATAACCTTTCATATAATTTTTGTTACAGACACACAAAGAATTTCCAGTGTTAAAGAAAGTAAACAAAGCAACTCTGTTTATACAACAGAGATGATCTCATTATATCCCAACTTTACCACATGAGATTGAAGGGTTGCTTCTCCCACACAGAAGAGCGTCCAGAATATTTCAGGCTCTAAAAAGTCACCATAGAAAGACACTGCAGTTATGTTCACATTATGAGAGTGGAGAACTTTTGGTTGGCAATGTAAATCACATCATAGTTGTTTTTTGCTAATCACACCATCATAACCCCCAATCTCATCCAACATATTGTACAAGGCACAATGCTAAGCTGAGGAAATGGAGTGTGCTGGAAACTGTCTGGTATGCTGCACAGAAAAAAAATATACTTTTTCAGTTTATGAACATAAAGGCTTACTATTAGTCCTTCATGTGAAGTTTCTTAACCTCTTCTTGCCCCTGTATAAAGCCTGACTTCCTCTTCCTTCATGTCCCTCCAAAGTTTTACACTCTTTAGAAGGAAGTAGTTGTAGTTTCTCTTTTACACAAGGTAAACCAAACATGGAAGCCCTCCGGTATTTCACACGACAAAGACCACAGAATCACAGAATGGTTTAGGTTGGATGTGACCTCAAATATCATCTAGTTCCAGCCTCCCACCAATCTGTTCCAGTGTCTCACCACCCTCACTGCAAAGAACTTCCTCCTAACATCCAGTCTAAATCTTGCCTCTGCCAGTTTAAACCCATTGCCCCTTGTCCTGTCATTAGAAGACCTTGTTAATAGTCCCTCCCCAGTCTTTCTGTAGGCCCCATTCAGATATTGGAAGGCCACTACAAGGTCTCCTTGGAGCCTTCTGCTCTCCAAGCTGAACAGCCCCCACTCTTGTAGCCTGTCCTATGCTTTGCTACTAACTGAGATATTTAAAATCACTGTATTTGATGAACACTAAAAAAGGAAATCAAGAGGAAAAAAAACTTGGCAGACTGTTTTAGAGAATAATATTCAAATTTATTTTGCCTAATGGTTAGAACTTGACAGCAAATACTCAACTATGAATTTCAACAAGGCCAAATGTAAGGTCCTGCACCTGGTAGGCACAATCCCAAGCACAAATCCAGGCTGGGTGGTGAATGGCTGAGAGCAGCCCTGAGGAAAAGGACCT
>VWZE01025092.1:16456-29036 GCA_013396675.1 Eubucco bourcierii | reverse complement strand
GTTCAAGGCCAGGTTGGACGAGGCCTTGAGTGAGCTGTATTAGTGGGAGGTGTCCCTGCCTATGGCAGGGGGCTGGAACTAGATCATCCTTGAGGTCCCTTCTATGATTCTTACTATTCTATGATTCTATGATTTGACAACCTACATATTTCTGTAACTGTACATCTGAAGATCCTATCAAGTATCTACACCCTAAAGATGGATTTACAGTTTTTCACATCCCTCTTCAGATTATTTAATACACTGCAAAATTCTACTCCTTAATCAGGTTTTCTGAAAAGATGCCAAATTATAATTTTTAATGGAGGAGAAAAGAAGACTTCCTTTTTCACAGAAATGTGACAGATAAGTTGTGCAAAAAATGGTTGAAATTCATAACAAATTTCTCTCCAAATTGTAGCACTTATTACAAAATGGTAGAGTGCAGCTCTCCACTTGCTGCAGAAAAAAAAAAAGAAGAGACTGAAAACACATCATCATTGTGATGACTTAATTCATGCTGAATGAGGCAACATGAAAACTTTTTTTTTTCCAAGCTTTCCTGTGACACAGAGAAATTTATTCCTATGGACTCACACCTATATAAAACAGACTGCCAACCTGCAATTATGAAAAAAAGTGATTTATGAAAAAAGAATCCTAAGGAAGGTACATTACACCTCTGCCTAAACTGCACATTAAAAGGGAATTAAAATAAGAAACTGCACAATGTATTAGGAAAAAAAATACTGGAGCCTTTCTTTATAAGTCTGTATAACCAAGTATACATACAATTCCTGCTACCAGGAAAGAGGGAGTTAAAATGCCTTTCCTTTTTTTTCCCTTTCCTTCCCTCTCTAATGAACACCTGTTGAAAAGGAAGGGTTATTTAAAGAGCCAGAAGAGTAACAGGAAGGGTAGTATGTTTAGAGGAAGTCACAGATCCTTAGGCAGGCACGGAAGCTTGGGCTGACCCCCAGCAGTGAGAAACTCTGGTTTGTTAGTTGCCCTGTTTTCACTGGAATTTATAGGGAGACCAAATCACTGAGCAGACTCCATCATTCCTGCTAGCTATCCTGTGAACTCACAGAACATTTTGGAATGATCAGTGCAAATGGTTAGAGGTGAAACTACTGAGGTATAGTGGCAATAAGTGAAGGGTCTACAGGCATTTCACCCTGACCTTACTGCAAATTCAACTCAGCAGGTTGTAAATAGCAAGGGTAGAATTTAATCTCTTCTAAAGACTGCACGAACATAATAACGAACTTCTTTCAAAGAAGCGGCACTTTGAGTGTTCAAAAAGTAGACAGTGTTTTGGGTCAAGAAGTCAGGTTGAGCTCCTAATTTTGTAAGTTTGTACAATTTCAAAAGGTGCTTATCAGCATCTAACAGTCTGGAACATTTAGCACAATCTGTCTTAGCACTAAGTGCCTTGGTGTAAAGAACAGAGTTGAAAGGAAAAACACAGACCACATCAACTTTATCTGGCTGGTGAGAAGAAAGTGATTTTGCACCTTTGGTGTTATCATCATACTAAGAAAGAGCTGTGCTACAGATGTCTTAGGAGAACAGCAAAGCATGAAAAATTCTCACAGGAAAGAGGTTAAAAGCTGCTTTTTTGAATAAAAGCTTGAAGCCTGCTGAAAACTGAAAAATAATAAGCAACAAGGTAAACATTTCTACCATTTCGGGGAGGCAGAGAGAAGTGCACCCTGCAAGTATTAGCCATCTCTTTGGTTCTCCAACAGTTTATCACCAGCAAGCCTATGCTTTACACTTTTAGAAGTTGAAAACTTCCTGCTCAGCACCACAAATAAAAACATTAGTCAGTATTTTTGTTCCTCTTGAGTCCAAATGTACTGCAGTGATTGTATACGTAACAGGTTGGTTTGAAAAACATATACTCTCTAGAGCAGTAAGACTTACCAATCCACTTAAGGCTAAAATCCAGATGTAGGAACCAGAGGTTAAAAGCTAGAAGACAAGAACAGTAATTAAAAATTTTAATTTTACAAAGCTGTTGTCTGCACACTACATTACAGTATTACACTGGCTATGTACTTATCATGACAATGGGAGAAGTAATTTATCTCTCTGAAAATTCAGTTTAACATTTAAAAAAAGATGTATTCCAGAAGTAGCAAAAGTGGAAAAAAACATGAAGATCCAACAATTGTTCTCCTTGCACAGAACAATACATTTTATTTTCATATAGCATACTAAGTATAACAGGATGTCAGTTATAGGCTGCACAGAAAAACAAGTCTGAAAGATAGACTGAAGCAAAGGAAATGACTCAGCAGCAACAGGAGAAGAGTTCCAAGCAGGGCAGGCAGTGCAAGTGAAGCTCTCAGACATGCAGTCCCCAGAGACTAAGCATGAGCAGCAAAATTAAAGAAACAATGTTCTCACCCAGTGGCACGTTTGTTGGAAATCACAGAAACAGGTTGGCAGCTTTTTTTTTTTTTTTTTTTTTTTAAATCCTGAAAAGCCAACAGGGCAGCCCATAATTTCTAGTTAAGTATATCATTAATCACGTGGAGAAAGTTATTTACCAGTTGGAAAAAATGGGCTAAAAATTAGACCAATACTGGCTACTAAGCCAGTTCTGTGTGATGCCATGATTTTAACACCTTCTCTCTAGGCTTCTCCTGACTATGCCAAGAGTGGCTTGAGATAAGGGCAGAGTTTACAAATGAGAAGACAAATGGTTCTTCCCTCAGCCTCTGTGTGACGACAGCAACCGTTCTGTACGCAGCAGGGAAAGATCCAGCAAAGATCCAGTGACTGGTAACAGACGTGTTCTGGAAACGCAGGTGGTGAGTGTATGAAAGCAAAAGGCAAAGGACATGATGGAAAAGAACTCAGATAACATCATTGTTTTCCCAAAGACTGGAATAATAGTGGCATTAATGGGGTTGGAAAAGCAAAATTACATTTCTGAAAGATCAACAAAATAAGATGCTGGAGCAGAAATGGAAGGGATCTAAAGGCTGAACAGCAAAATGGATGATCAGAATATTCAGGGGAGCACCAGTCAACATTCTGAAACTGACCACTCATTTTAAAAGATCTCTACCAAGCTTCACCTAGCTATGGTGCTTTCCATTACTAGTGCTGGAGCTATTTTTGAGTCCCCACAATATATAAAAATGACTGTAATTTCTCATAAGCTTGTACATCTCCTATTTCATCATTCAAGTTGTGACATGAGTATCCATTCATTTATAGGCTGCTGCGGGGTGGGTGGTTTTGTTTGGTGGTTTTTTAACAACTACTTCCTTTCTGTATCTGTCTTTTTCTACTCACATTCATAGAATCATAGAATGGTAAGGTTGGAAGGGACCTCAAGGATCATCTAGTTCCAACCCCCTGCCATAGGCAGGGACACCTCCCACTAGTACAGGTCACTCAAGGCCTCTTCCAATCTGGCCTTGAACACATCCAGGGAGGGAGAAGCCACAACCTCCCTGGGTAACCTGTGCCAGTGTCTCACCACTAACCAAAAGAAAATAATCATAGAATTGTCTATTATACTTTCCTGTGAAAGACAAGCAAGATGAAAGACAACGGCCGAATAAATCACTTGTCCACCACTTCAGTATATAGAACTGCACGCTAGAAACACTTGTTTTTCAATAATGTAGTTGATGATCTATCATTAGATAGATCTATCTAGCTGTTTATCTATCATTAGATAAACAAACATGGAATCATGCATGTGTAAGCATCAAAATGCATAGATAAGCATACAGAAACATTAACTACTACATTAGTACATACCATACCTGTAAACCCAGTATGTAGACCAGTGTCTTGTTTGTGATAGAAAAGTGGCCTAATACTTGTGCCACCTGCACTCTTGGAATGGAGGAATAAAATGGTACAAACAGTGCAAACACAGGACCCAAGCTGCAAAAAGAAAGATACAGATGGTTAATAACAATGCTACTAGTAACAGTAGTGTAAAGCACTAAACAGCAATTAGTCTGAGGTACACAACAATCAAAACCTAACACCACCTTGCAGAAAAGGTTTTCCATGAGAACAAATTATTAGATATTCTCATTCAGCATAATAGATTCATTAGCAAATAAGAAAAGGTGGCAAAAAGTATCTGCTCTTGTCAGACCCCACCTGGAGTACTGTGTGCAGTTCTGGAGCCCTCAGCACAGGAAGGACATGGAAGTGTTGGAGTGGGTCCAGAGGAGGGCCACGAAAGTGTTCAGAGGGCTGCAGCAGCTCTGCTATGAGGACAGGCTCATAGAAAGTTTGAGCTCTTCAGCCTGGAGAAGAAAAGGCTTCCAGGAGACCTTATAGTAGCCTTCCAATATCTGAAGAGGGCCTACAGGAAGACTGAGGAGGGACTATTTATGAGGTCTTGCAACAACAAGACAAGGGACAATCTCCCCTGGCAGAGGGGAGATTTAGACTGGATGTTAGGAGGAAGTTCTTTACAGTGAGGGTGGTGAGACACTGGAACAAGTTGCCCAGGGAGGTTGTGGTTGCTCCCTCCCTGGAGGTGTTCAAGGCCAGGTTGGATGAGGCCTTGAGTAACCTGTCCTAGTGGGAGGTGTCCCTGCCTATGGCAGGGGGTTGGAACTAGATGATCCTTGAGGTCCCTTCCAACCTTACCATTCTACGATTCTATGATTCTATTTCTGAATGTTTAGGACTGGAGGCAGCAGAGAGGTCAACTTGTTCTGTCTAATAGCAGACTGTTTCTATAAAATATAGCACACAGAAAGAGTAGCAGCAGTTTTGGGCATCAGAACAAAATCTCTTCAAATGAAATGGACAAATGGTAAGGATTACACCTTTCCTAAAAGGTTATAGAAATCACTTGACTTATGAAGTCCATCTCCCATTATTTACCAAAGCCTGAGGAGTCAGAAGCTTGCCAATAGACTGTAGTATCTAAGAGGGGATTATTTAGCTTCTCTTTGCCAGTGACTCCCATGCCCTTACAAATAACTGTATGAAATGTTTATTAAATTTCTAAACCTTCATTGGAAGCCATTTCATAGAATTTAAGACTCAATTTAAGACCTGTTACAACTGACAGAAACCTAGACTGAACTTGTGAACATATATACTAGTGTATTTCATTCATACACCCAGTTACAAAGCCTGTACTCCTCATGATGAAACACCCAGGAAACTAATCATGTATTAAAGATAACTGGAAAGGCCACAGCAGAACTAGTGGCAAAGGCATGGTTATGGGAGGTCCTTGAAGAAAAAAATCATTCCTAGGATGAAGAAAAGGCAGGCAAAAAGGTCACTTCAGGTAGACAACCTGCGAAGCCACGATGGCAGTGACCTTCAGGCAGCAAACTGCAGGTGGAGGTCTGATAGGAAGCTATCAGCAAAGCACACTTCTGTTCCAGCTGAGTCCTTGCCTGTGGTCCTGTACTGTCTGGTGTCTGACAGGTGTGGGGTACTCCAAGGGGTGATTTTTCACTGATCATGATCTTATAAAAACTTTCAAGAGTTGCAGTTGCCTTTGCATGACAGGGATCCTATTTTACTCAGCATGAATTATGCAAACAGCATAAGTCAAGACCTAAACAACCTGAAGGGGTCACAAGAACTTCCTCCTAACTTCCAGTTTAAATCTCCCCTCTACCAGTTTAAGCCCATTGCCCCTTGTCCTGTCATTGCAAGACCTTGTAAATAGTCCCTCCCCAGCCTTCGTGTAGGCCCCCTTCAGATACTGGAAGGCTACTATAAGGTCTCCTCGAAGCCTTCTCTTCTCCAGGCTGAAGAGCCCCAACTCTCTCAGCCTGTCCTCACAGGAGAAAAGTCTCTGAGAATTTAAATGCAGTCTAGTTATAAAGACTTTTTTAGGCCTGTCTGTTTTACACAGACACACTGGAGTGTATAGAGAATGCTAACTCAGAAATTACTGGAAAAATGTTCAATTTTGCACATAAAACTCCTTAGATAAACATAAATCACCTGTAAAAACACAAACAACACATCCTTAATATAAATTCAAGTTATTTAAGATTTAGGTGGCAATAGGCACAGTTCTAAGAAAGCCACTGTGCTGGTTTGAGGCTTATTGGAATATTTTAATGGAGAAAATTATACTATAGGCTGTGAAGAGAATACAATGGTGATGTCTACCTCACTCATAGGCTTGCTGAGATGTGTAAGAATAAGAACACAAACATAGATAAGACAGTGTCTCTCGATCTCTCCCTCTGGGAGCTTTCTGCCTTCTCCTCTCTGCCGAGTAACCTCACTAACCACTTTCCTTCTAACCCCCCTGGCCGATCCTCCAAACTCACCTTGTGCGTAAGCCAGACCCTGGGTTAAGGTACAGGGGCGGGAGGAGGTGGAAGGGTGGTTGGGAGCCCCTCCTGGGGACTCCGATTTCTGGGAGGGGTGTTGTGTTTCTGTATTACCTTTACCTTGTATATTTCTGTAAATATTCCTGTCTATTGTGTATCTATCTGCTTGTATATTGTGCTAAGCTGTAATCAGAGCTTCATCTCTTAACTTCCAGTCAGCTGAGTCTAGTCTGGGTGATTTTACAAAGTGTGGGGGGGCGGGGAACTCCCAAACCATCACAGCCATAAACAAAAATAATTCTTCTTCAGAAGTGCTTCCAGTGTAGATGATACTCATTGAAGCAAATTAGGTGTTGTAAGTGAAAAGAGAGAGGAAAAAAAAAAAAAAAAACCAACAAAGGGAAAAAAGATCTTTTGCATGTTTGGAAGAGGAATTTCAAATCATTTCTTTCTACTCTTAGCAAATGACCTGAGGGAGTACCAAAATTGTGGCATGCTTTTCAGGTTTTTCACTCCTGTGACAAATGGCGACTCAGAGATGAGATCTCACATGCAAGAGTGCACTCAGTCATAAGAAGGGAAAGTACAAGGAATTTCCCATGACTGCAAGTGTGTTTTAAAACAGATATTAGAGAATGTGGAAAGGTTCCTTAAATGTTAAAATTCACTATTAACGTAAATAGACACCATAGAAAGTACCACTCCAGTTCCCAGGCCAGTGACCCATGTAACTTGGAGTCCAGCATGATCATTACCTGACAGTCTAGAGGAACTAGCTAGAGGAAACTTAGAGACTGAACCTTTTCTTCTGAAACAGTAAGTTCATAGGCACCACAGATGTATGCTTTGAAAGACATCAGGTTTTGGTTTTGACATAGTGTTCACATCCAGTACAAACAGGTATTTCATGAATATCCATTCAGGCATCCTTCTTTAAAATGTCTAAAGTAGTGCCCTTCAAAACATTTTGTGCAATTCATTTGTGCAGCTGACTCCACTGTGTGAAAATTTATTTGAATTATTTTTAAACTTCTCTCCTCAACTTCCATTATGTAATCCTGTACTTTTACTTTCATTTCAATTAATTTTTTCCTGTTGCCTTCAAAATTTTCTACACATTACTCATGTCTTGTTTGAGAATATCTGGATGGAGATGCTGTTTATCTACAGCAAGTCTGTCAAATAAATATCTAGTAACAATACTAGAATATGACTAACATATTAAGGGACAACAAAAGGACGACTAAAGAAGAACTCATTGTGAGCTGGCAGTGTGCACTTGCGTCCCAAAAGGCCAACTGCATCCTGGGCTGCATCAAAAGAAGTGTGACCAGCAGGACAGGGAGGTAATTCTCCCCCTCTGCTTTTGAAATAGTGCATCCAGTTCTGGTGCCCCCAGCATTAGAGGGACGTGAGACTGCTGGAGCAGGTCCAAAGGAGGGCCACAAAGATGATCAGAGGTCTAGATCACCTTCCCTGTGCGGACAGGCTGCAAGTATTGCATCTGTTCAGGCTGGAGAAGAGAAAGCTCCAGGAAGACCTCATTAGCAGCCTTGCAGTATCTGAAGGGGACCTACAAGAAATCCAGGAAAGGACTTTTTACAAGGGTTCAGTATGATAGGATGAGAGGGAATGGACTAAAGTTTGAGGAGGGTATATTTAGACAGGATATTAGGAAGAAATTCTTTACAGTAAGGGTGGGCAACAGGTTGCCCATGGAGGTCACAGATGCTCCCCCCCTCCCTGGAGGCCTTGAGCAACTTGGTCTAGTACAGGGTGTCCCTGCCCACAGTAGGGGTCTGGAACTAGATGATATTTAGGGTCCCTTCCAAATCAAACCATTCTATGAACCATTCTATGACTCTGTAAAGGCATGGACCTCCTGCCTGATGGAAAAAGCAATCTAGGGACGAATGACATGAAAAAAGACAAGGTACTCAATGCCTTTTTTTTTTTTTCTTAATTAGTTTTCACTGGTTAGTTTTGCCCTCAGGCCTCACTGGCCCCTAAGCCTCTTGGGGGACTGAAGCGATGCCTGCTATAAATCACAAAATCACAGAGAGCATCTGGTACCTGAGAGTGCTAAGGGAGATGGCTGATCTTAGCATCACTGACACACTGTGGTCATCAGGGCAGGTTCCTGATGACTGAAAAAATGCAAAAGTCACACCCTTCTTCAGGATGGGCAAAAAGAAGGTACAAGCCTCACCTTTGTTGATGGAAAAGTTACAGAGCGAATCCCACATGACAGATAAGGTGATTGTTAATGTCCCATGCTTAGATTTCATGGTTTGACTCCATGATCTTTTCCAACTGAAACAATTTTATGATTCTATGATTTAACATAGGTGATTCTGTCACTGTGGATGAGAAAGGGGAAGGCAACAAATGTTGTTGGTCTTTGACTTGGTCTCTTCATGTGTTCATAGAGAAAAAATGGAGAGTTATGGTCTGACAATGCAGATCTGAGGGAAACTGCCTGCACCGCCAAACTCAAAGGGTTCTAACCAGTACAAAGTCCAAGTGGCAGCCACTGTCTAGCAGGTTCCCTCAGGGATCCACACTAGGGCCAACAATATTAATTGTCTTCATTCATGACCTGGATGTTAGGACAGAGTGCACTCAGCAAACGGTGAACACCACCAAACAGAAGGGGTAGTTAACACTTTGGAGAGCAAGGCTGCATTCAGGTATTTACTGATAGGTTGGAGAAATGAGTTGACAGAAACATTAAGAAATTCAACCAAAGCAACTGTGGAGTTTTCTACCTGGATTGTTCAGTGGTATAGAAAATAGATTTGCAGACAAGAAACTAGAGAATCCTTTGACTGTTGATCAGCAGTCCACCATTGCAGGAAAGGTCAAACACATACAAGATTGCACTATCAAGCATGCAGTGACCAGGCCAAGAGAAGGGATTGCTCAGCACTTCTGAGCCTGAACATCAACAATTGTGTCTACTTTTGGGCACCTTGCTTCAAGAAAGGCACCGATATACTGGAGCAAGTCCAGATGTGAGTAATGATGGTCCAATACCATACCATGTTGTTGAGAGCTAGAATCTCCATCCTGAGAGATAAAGCCTTGGGATGTAGCCCTAAGTATCCTGTTCTTTTTGGACAACATTTGAACCCAGGGTTGAACTAGACAACTGCCAGAAGTTCTCTTAAACCTAAGCTCTTTATTATTCTTTGAGTAATCAAACCCCTGTTCCTGAAGCTCATGATCACTGGAGGGATTTCTGTTCCTGTATTTCACTAGACAGGCACAAATGTTCACAGAACTGGTACTTAATTCTTTTAGTTAGGTTAAGTATTTGGTAACAGATAGTCAGATTCAACATCTACAAGTGGAAGACACACTCTTATTGGAGGACTGAATTGACTCCTTTCCATCACTCTTTTTTCTCTCTCATTTTCACTTTTGCCCTCACCCCTTTTAACCTCTCTCTTTCATTTTCCAGACACCTTTGTCCCAGCCCTTTGTTATACTGTATCAGGAACATCCATTCAAGTGCCATGATTAACTTCTGCTAGAAATACGAGATGTCTGTGTGCAAAGAAGAGCTACTGAACACAAACATGTGCTGACTCTAAACTAAGTGTATGCTCACCTCGTGTTTAGGAAGTTAATTTCAGCCACATAGGTTATAAAATACATTTTCAAACAAATCACAAACTCTAGAACCCAAAATATTACATTCTAAACTTTGAACACTGTATATAGACATCCATGTCCACCTCAAAGATGTACTGTAATAATAGGCTCTACAACAAGTATATCTTTACTACAAAGAGCATGTTAAATTGCAACATTCTCAGTGAAGAAGAAACACAGCAGATCAATTGGGAACATTCTATATCATAAAAAGTGATGAGATTGGTTTTGCACAGAGTAAAAAAAGCAACCTGAAGAAAGAACAACCTTGAAAAAAAAATTAACAAGAGGTATAGAAACTACTGGCAGAGAAGAGTCGGGAGCAAGTACTTTTCATAAAAGAAACACACTACTGAAAGAGCAAATATTAATGCAAATTAAAATAAAACATTTTGACATTAGCAAGTGTATGCACAAAATACAGAAAAAAATGGTTCTACATTACATGAACAAATGGGTAGGAAGCTAAATGTTACTTCTGCAAAAAAACCTGCTGTTGCCAGTGGAAGTTCCATGGGATTAAACTTGCAGAAATAGTAAACTAATTCAGAGTGACTCACTACACTTACGAACTGCGATGCTGTGGGTTTTTTTAAGTTCTTCATAAAACCATTAACCTGACAAATTCACAATCATGTGGGTTGTTTGTTTTTTTTTTTTGGGGTGGGGGTGTGTGTTGAAAATATCAGCCATAAAAGCAGTTGCAGATAATACAGAGCATGTAAATGGTGAACTTGCAATTCAAGTTACTAAGTTACTTCAACGCTCTGTGTTCTTTCAGGCTGTCCAGACACTGTCGTATTACACCTTGGGTATCAGCCTTTGTTCTCAAGAGATGAAACATTCTCAATAACGTTCCTTAAAATTATGTAATTCCCTGGAACATGACCATCCTTTATGGTTGATACTCTGCCTGATGAAGCCCAGGATTCAAAGGAGTCATTTATTGCCTCAATATTTTTGCAACATATGAACAAGACACCCTAGTGCCTGAGGCCTCTCAATCATACTAAAAGCATTAAGGTATGAGTTATGTTACCCAGCAGTCATGTATCTAGCTGCCAGTATGCCACAGCAATGCAGGAATAAAGTGGGGAAAAAAATCAAGGCAAAACATCAAGTTGTGCATCTTGATGGAAAAAGAATTCTCCTGGACATGGATATCTCAGCAGAATCACTGCAACTTTGAGTTCATTACAGTATGAGAGCAATCACCCAAACAATCAAATACTTTACAATTCCCTCATGAAGACAGGAGTCAGACAACTGCCTCTCCTTAAAGGATTAATTACATAAACTGCTCACCTCCATTGTAAACCAGTTTCAAGCTCCCTTCCCATTGGTGAGCCAACCCATACCTTTCCTATTCTGCTGGATAGAACATTTCTTCCAGTTTCAGGTTTAATTTATTGATCATTAAGAAGATGATAACATATGTAATCGCTATTCTTTACCTTCCTCTAAAATTCAGTTATCTCTGTGCAACCTTTGTTGTGCAAAGCTGACTCACTGATCTGACCATTTCTACTCTACCAGCCTGCTACAATATACAAACATAAAATTTCTTCAGTTAGGCATTCACAATTTAACTGTTTTTCATTTAGATTAACTGAACACATTTTATTTAGCCTCTGCAGAGTTACCATGACTCACTAGTGAGTCATCATTTACTGTTCCTCTTGCCCAAGGCACTTGAAAAATCGTATTTGTTCACAAAAAAAAGACAGGATTCAGCTACAGGTTAGTTCTAGACACCTGATCCATGTCCCACAAAACAAGAGGAGTTTGTTTTGGAAGGAAAAGTAGTCTTGCAATTAAGAAACAAGTAGTTGGCTAGATTAATTTTATGGTTGATCCATAAGCGCCCTCAGAATTACTCAGAAGTAATTTCCTCTCTTGGGTAGTAGTTCTCTAGATATGGCATTGTAAAGTGAAATGCAGCACTACTTGTAAACCGCCCAAACAGAGTAGGAACTAAGTAAGCATACAGAAAATAAATCATCGTAGGCATCATAAAATAATGGTGAAAATATTAACTGCATTGCTTAGATGTCACCATCTCTGAAAGTAACAAATTGATCTCTTTTTATGACCAGGTGATGCGCCTGATGGACATGGGGGGAAGCTGTGGACTTCAGCAAGGCCTTTGACACTGTCTGCTATAGTAAACTCCTGGCCAAGCTGGCAGCCCATGCCTTGAACAGGGGCACTCTGGCTGTGTTAAGAACTGGTTGGATGGTTGGGCCCAGAGAGTGGTTGTGAACGGTGCCACATCCAGCTGGCAGTTGTCACTAGTGGTGTGCCCCAGGGATCAGTGCTGGGGCCAGTCCTGTTTAATATCTTCACTGAAGATCTGGATGAGGGGATTAAGTTCATCATCAGTAAGTTTGCAGACAACACCAAGTTGGGAGCAGGTGTGGATCTGTTAGCGGGCAGGAGGGCTCTGCAGATGGCCCTGGGCAGGCTGGATAGGTGGGCACGGTCCAGTGTCATGAGTTTTAACAAGTCCAAGTGCCAGGTTCTGTATTTTGTCCACAACAACCCCTTGCAGGCTGGGGACAGAGTGTCTGGAGAGCAGCCAGGCAGAGAGGGACCTGGGGGGACTGGTTGACAGCCAACTCAACATGAGTCAGTAGTGTGAC
>VWZE01025092.1:253-16247 GCA_013396675.1 Eubucco bourcierii | reverse complement strand
GAGGAGGCTCAGGGGTGACCTCATTGCTGTCTACAGCTACTTGAAAGGAGGTTGTAGCCAGGTGGGTGTTGGTCCCAGGCAACCAGCAACAGAACAAGGGGACACAGTCTCAAGTTGTGCCAGGGGAGGTATAGGCTGGAGATTAGGAGGAAGTTCTTGACAGAGAGAGTGATTGCATTGGAATGGGCTGTGGAGGGAGGTGGTGGAGTCCCCATCCCTGGAGGTGTTTAAAAGGAGACTGGATGAGGCACTTAGTGCCATAGTTTAGTTAATTAGAAGGGTTAGGTGATAGGTTGGACTGGATGATCCTAGAGGTCTTTTCCAACCTGGCTAATTCTGTGATTCTGATATTGATGTACATGTTATTCTCCTAGCATGCCAAAAGCAAAACAGTAAGCTTTTGCACACAAATGGTAACACAAAACATATCTCATGCTTTTTGATACATGTCATTTACTGTTTTAAAAGTTCAAATACTAGGACAGTCAACTAGGTATTGAAGAAATAGCAGCTGTATAAGAACAGAAAACAAATACCTAAAGGGACAAATAGGGAGTGAAAGAATGAAATCTGTATTATTTAGCTCATCGCATCATCTTAGGCTGGACTGGTAGCTAATAGAGCAGTACGACTCAAAGGGCACAATCTAGTAATTTATCTTAATCAAAGAAAGGCAGCATTTTATCAGATCAGAACAGGAAACACATATTGGTGTTATTTTATAATGGTAAGACTACGTTGAAATAAGCATTTCCTTTAATGTGAAGCTGTGATACTAATGTCTGCCCCTGAGCAAAAAACTACTACATGCCTGTATTTCTCAAAATTTCCCATTTCTGCTACAGGACAAGAAATCACACTGCGGTACTACTCTGCGTACATATGAAGCAAGTTCACTCTGCAATTTCCCTTTAACTGGTCTTTAATTCTCATGACTTCATTTAACTACTCTACTCTGTGATGAAGTTGAAAAACTGAAAAGAGAGGAAAAAATACAGAATAGGACCAGTAAGTTCTCACAAAGACTTTCTGAATCTAGTGTTAGAATACAAATGTACCATAAAAACTGGGGAGCTGAAAGCTCTGGGTTGAGTGCTTCAGCTCCCAGGCATATAATGGGCAATCAAGCCATGTTTGCACCAGGAGTTCAGCACCAGAAACATTGGTGTATAGTACCAACTAAATGCTCCAAGCAGACACAAAAGTAGGTCACAAGGCTGTACTTCATTTTGTTATAGTAAAAACATTTCTTATAAGACAGGGTATATTTAGGAAAAGTCATATTGTCATTAGATCTGCAGCTACTTTAGGCCTTCTGATGAAATGGGTTTGTTAGTCAAGATCGTATCTCTGCATGCCTCCAATACTGCAACATCAGCAAACACTTGTGTCATGAACACAGCCCTAATAGGTTTAAACTGGCAGAGGGGAGATTTAGATTGGATGTTAGGGGGAAGTTCTTTCCAGTGAGGGTGGTGAGACACTGGCACAGGTTGCCCAGGCAGGTTGTGGCTGCTCCCTCCCTGGAGGTGTTCAAGGCCAGGTTGGACAAGGCCTTGAGTGAGCTGTACTAGTGGGAGGTGTCCCTGCCTATGGCAGAGGGTTGGACCTAGATGATCCTTGAGGTCCCCTCCAACCTTACCATTCTATGATTCTATGTTTCTAAACAGGCATTCCACCCTCTGCATGGGTTGGATCCACCAAAAATAGCATCATCATGCATACTTGCTGCTTCTTTAAAATCAGGCCACTAAATGAGGACACTTCAAAGATAAATAGTTCTTTGCAGTCACGAACAATCAGTACGAATTTTTGGGGAAAATCCCAGGTATCTCTCAACCACAGTCTGTAGTAGCAAACCACAGGGTTTTCCATTTATCTCTGATCTCCAAGACCCTCTTAACACACACCATAACTCTTAGATAAATGTTCTTTACTCAGAAATAAGGTAACAACAGGTTACCTCACAATTTTATGTCCTACTCCTTTTCTATTCCCTAGCCAGCCATTCTTATCAGCATCATTTTAGGGCAATCAGATTTGTCTTTAAAAGCTTTTTATCTTTAATGTATTTACTTTAAATGTGTAATAGTAGCCTTATTAAAAATTCCTTCTTAAAATTCAATAAACAGCTTACAAAGGCACACATCCTCCTTAATCTCTCAGTCCACCAGAGTTCTCCAACTCCCTCGTGTATTTTCAAAAGGCATTTCTGTAAAGCCTCATCATTATGATACCAAACCAGTGCTGGGAATGTACACAGGCTGTCGAGAAGCCGCACATCTCAGTACACTTCAGTTCTGAGGTTTTCTTGTGCTGTGTCAGATTTGATCAGCGAGAAGTATTCTTAAAGCATATGCTGATCACACAGCTCTCAGCCAGAAACAACATTTCAGTTATTTTTAAAAGCAAGGTTTTTCACTCAGGGGTTTTAGTTGGTCAACGATTAGTCAAGTAAACCTCTGGGTAAAGTCCCTCCAATGAAAGTCAGTAAGGCGTAACTTCAGGGAGGAGGCGGGAGGATTGTTCCTTACTGCTCTCTTTGAACAGACTAATTGTAAAAGGCTTAAAAATAGATGCTTTCACAACCCATAAAACAGTCTGCAGTAAATCAGGACCAGCATACAAACACCGGGGTTTTTTTTCAAGTACTTGAACCCCTCCCACAAAAGAGGCTCACGTAATCACTCTTGAAAACAATGTGCAAGGGTAAACTTTCACAGTCAAGCCATCCTGCAAATGTCCTTAACTGCTCAGAGGACCTAGGAGGCCACAGATATGTAAGTACAGAAAGTAATTAACTTATAACAAATATTTTTCACTGTACAACAGCAAACGATTTCAGAAAGNTTTTTTTTTTGGCATTGTACTGAATATTTTCACATAGTAAGAAGGATAAATGATCTCTAGATGGGAGAGACAAGATTCCTGGAGGAAATTCTGTGATATTTTAAGTTCACATGTGCTGCCAGTTATTTATTTAAAGACTCTGCTGACCTGCAGTGTCAACAAGTTATTTCAAGTTCTTTCTGACAATACAGCCTTTTGACAATCACAAGGAAATATTTGATACTGTACTGCTGCATTAGCTTAGACTAATACAGAAATAACTACTGTTTAAGCAGTACATAATTCTTACATCATTCACTGAACCTCCCAGAACATTTTAACAGTAGGACTGTGCCTTAAAACAAATCTGTGCTATCACTGTGAATGCATAGCTTGTTCTATCACATGCACTCGTCTATGAAACAGCACTAGCTTAATCTTTTTTTGTAGCAATAGCAATTTAAACTAATGCAGAAATAACTACTGTATAAGTAGTAAGGGAAGCACTGCAGTTCCTAAGTCGTTCAGTGAAGCCTTTAACAGTAGGAGAGTGCCTTAACAAATCTGAGCTATCACTGTGAATGTGTAGCTTGTTCTATCACATGCAGTCCTTGTCTATGAAACAGCTTTTCTTATCAGCTCAAGAACTCCTCAGTTGTTCCGCTCGCATCTAAATATTGCAACAGAGTATTTTAAGAATTCAAAGTTTAATGAGTTAACTCTTCTATCTTCTGATGTGCATATGTTTCAGAGTTTTTAGAGGAAATTACTTTTGTGAATGGCAACCACCAACCATCACATTATTAAAAAAATTAACTCCTTATTACTGCCACAAAGCTAGAGAACAGATTTTTAAACACTTTCCCAGTTAATCTGGAAGGATTGCTGTCAGGATCCATTTTTCCTATTATACTGGCAAAAGAAGATAGACTGTTCAACATGCTAACTCAACTATTATTTGTCTTAGAAAATAGAGATGGTTTGCACACCTTTGAGCACAGAATAAGGGGAGTCTGTTGAACATGTCATGGTTCTCCTGAAGAGATGAGAGACATTATTCTTTAAGAACTCAAGTCTCACTCCTTTCTGTTCAAAAGATTAAGGAATATACAGACATATAAGGAATAACAAATTCAAGCTGGAGTTCTGAAGTTGCAATCTCTAAAACTGAAGACTGTACCTGTACAAGTTCCACACCACCAGGAAGAAAAAAAAAAATCACATAAAATGTGTGCATATTTTCTAGTACTACAATGCAAATTGTTACTTCACCCATTTTTAGCTCCTGCTTGCAGGAATACAACTGTCAGTGGGTCAGGTTTTCATTTCATTTGCTGCATTTTAGGGTCTCTCTTTTTTACACTGAGTATACTTAAGCAAGTAAATTGAAGGGAGGTTAATCATCTCAGCATCAGCACAGCTCTTCACATTAATATGCATCTTTGGTAGAGATGATTTACGTTAGATAGCTCTCACCATTTTCATAGGACAAAGCACATTTGGAAAGACACATCTGCAAGATAAGAAAGATGCATACTTCAAATGACTTCCACTTTTTCTTTAGCTAGTTATGCAGCACTTTGACTTTTTTATTTCCATTTCATGTTGTGCTGGTTGAGTCTAGTCTGGGTGAATTTATCAGGGGTGTGTGTGTGTGTGTATAACTCATTATTGTATCTACTATTATTTTATTAGAGCACTGAGTATAACTGTCATACAACTTTGCAAAATCTATAGTAATAGATAAAAGCAAGGCCACAAAGTCTCCACACTCTGTGCATCTGCAAATTCTACTACACATTTCAAGAATATTATAATCTTTCATAGCTATCATTAAGGTAGTGTCATTCATTGAAAGCTTCTTTGGGATTCTCTGATGTGTGGCTTACAACTGTACACTCTGACTTCAGCATTTAGTCTTCAGGTCATTAGGTCTATTCATTGTCCTTTAGGACAGAAAAAAGTTTTTGAACAAAGGTAAAGTGCCATAACGCACTAGAAGAGTACAAGTGTTAAAGTATTAGAAAGAAACAGGAAGCTTTAGGACACGCCTGTCTTCTGCCTCAGCTTTTTTATTAAACCACACAGAGTTCCCAAGCTGCCAATCCACACATCTCAAAATAAGTAGCTTAGGTATATGTTCCTTCTGTATTAACAGAGTGTTCTACTAACGAATTTTAGCAGGCACACTATTTAACATGTTGTTTGCCCAAACAGGGAAGACAGTCTACAATGCAGACCAATGGTATGGTAAATTACAAACTCAGACAGTAAATATGACTGGTAAACAGAAAACTAATAAAGATTAAGGGGAAAAAAAAACAACAAAAACAAACTATATAACTACAGCTCTGTGTATTTCCCATGTTCTGCTGTTGTCCAACTCTGTAAGACTTACATGGCTTACATTTATAGAGAGAGAACTGTAAGCTCAGTAAATCCTCAAGTCAGGCAGTGCAGGGAAAGAAAAAAATCTCTTTCCCAACCATTCCTTTTAGAATAATTTATACTTTTTATGCATATGTAAACAATATTATCACCCAATACTGTTTTTTGAAGAAATGCTGTCCACTTTTGAAGAAATGCTGTCCACCTCAAAGTGACTAAACCATACTATATAGAGAGTCTGGAGAGATCTTTCTAATGATCTACCCTCTCTTTCCAGTAATGTAGTTTGTGTGCCACTTAATTCAGCTACTGAACAGATGGACCAGGGATTCATCTCCAAAGAATAAGAACTATGAAGAGAGACAGAAAAATCACACATTAGATTACAATACACAGCTAAAGTCTTCTACATGTTCCCTGTTCTGCTGAAAAGCCAGATGGTGTTCCTTCAGCAAAAGCAGGAGATGAGAACAAGAAGAAAACTCATTTAGCTTACAGAGAAAGTTTTGAATCACCGCTTGCACATAATCAAAATCCATGTAATCAAGGGTTGCAACACTGCAATTCCTGGCCTAAACCTATGCCAGTTAAGTGTATGTAACATTATGACAGTACATAGAAAGCTCACTACACGTGAACTCTATGAACCAGGGCTTTGGGTGACATAGTACTTTCAGACTGGAACAACCACTCCATCAGACACCTTCTGCAGTGTGGACTCCGCTCTGAGCTAGGCTCTTGTGTAATGCAGTGGAAACATAAACCAAATGAATAATGCCAGTCAAATATTTTCACAGAAAATCAGTATCCTAAACAAACTTATTTTCCTCTTTGACAAGATTACAAAATTGACTTCAAAAGGCACCTGCATATAACTTGGAGGTGTTAGATTTTGTAAGCAGCTGTGATTGTTTTTCCCCAAGTGGACACTACTGATGTCCAATATCAAGAAAGCACACAGAACAGACTAGAAGCTGCCTAGCTAACAAATTCTCATTAAGTAATTGCCTAAAGATCCTTTTTTGCCATTGGTGATCAGAAAGCAAATACAGTACTAAGACTTGAAAATGGCAAGTGGGAGAACAGTAAGGAATAATGCACTGGCTGCAAGCCTAGGCAAAATATTAAAATAAATTTTAAACTCTCCCAGGCATAAGGTTTCCTCATGGAGAAGCAGAGAGCAATGGTCATGCCCCTAGACTGAAGATATCCTAGGACACAGTGAATTCGAGAGCTTCTCTGGGATCACAGTGAACTAACTTCACAATCTCCCAGTGTTGTGCTATGCAACTCTATCTTGGATACCTAATCAACTGAGCAGAAAAAGCAGGGACATAGTGGTGAGTATGCTTCCAGGTACACTGATGCCAAGGAGGGGTCTGGAACCCCATTTCCTGTGTGAACTAAGCTGAGGCTAGAATGAATGTCACACATTTTGCCTTGCGGTAAGACATTTTAGAAGGTCACCTTGAATTGCTAAAGCCATGAGATTGTATGAAAGGGAAAGGCTCCACAAAACCAGCAATTGCAAATTAATTTTAGAGAAATTTAAATAAGAGACAGACACTTTTTTTCTTTAACAAGGAGGCTGACTGACCAAAAAACTACTGTACAAGAGGCAAATTCACTTTCTCTTCAGTTCTTCAAATTAAGACCAAACAACCTTTTAGAAAATATGGTTTAAATTGAAACTTAGTGGAATCCAAACACAAAGACTAAAATAGTAACAAAACCTGGATTATGCAAAAAGTATACATTAAAGTAAAGTAAGTAGTCTGTGTCACTGAATATTGTATGTCTGCAGACTGAGGAAAAGTAATAACCTGAACAACCTTCTTTACAACACCAATATAGAGAGAGGTATTTAAAATACTTTACGCTTTAAAGTCTTGCATGTACTTCTATGACAAAAAAAAAAAAATGTGGCAATGTTTTTAAAATTATTAAACTAGTAAGGTAAATTGAAGTTGACTTTTCATGTATATACTTCAAAATAGTAGGATCAGTAAACTAAGGCACTGAGGAAGGGTATTTAATCCAACAGCCTCAAAAAGTAAAGATTTTGGTAGTGATTCTAGAGGGCAGCTTCAGTGGTGCATGTGGACCATTACATCCACAGTATATGGCCATGGTCTCCATAAGGTACTCAGGCAGACAGCTTGTTAAAATGAGTAAGAACCAAATCCAGGTAGTCTCAAGTTTGCAGCAGGAAGGAGGTAACATTCTCCATTTTTGCTCCAAGAACAAACAAAACACACAAAAAGCACACAAAAAGGGCCCGCTGTTATTTTTTCAAGTACGTTAATGGAGGATGTCATATACTCTCTATGTAAAACAAATTGGTTACTAAGGACTGCTGCCAAGACATCAACAGCAACCTGACATAAGGGATAGGATTAAAAACACTGCTTAATAGTCTAGACACCTTTAAAAAAGAGGTTTTGTAAAGGCAGCCCTGCTCACGATTGATGAGACAAAGTGAAATATCTGCTGTGGTGAATGGAGTTCATCCAACTACAGTAAGAGTTCAGATGTGTAAATAAGTTACCACAGCTCGAGTGATGCACACTAACTTGCAAGATAGAGCAAACTTGCATTTGGGCCCCAAACCAGATATACTATCTCAGTTTGTTGGGTTTTGCTTGTTTTGTTTTTTAATTAAATATATTCAGGCAACATAGCATTTAGACACCATGAGGACTGCTCAAAAATGCCCATACATACCTACATATATAGACAACAAAGATATTTATCCAGAGTATTCTAAAATGTGTTCCCTATGTTAACAGTAAAAATATTTTGGGGACAACAGTGGACCAAAAAGAACACCTTCCATAATGAAGGCTGATTCTCACAGAAGGCAGAAGAGCCTGCTGACATCCTCTGTCAAGGAGTACAGTTTAGCTGACACATGTGCATGCTGACATGGAAAGCCCATAAATTGTACTCCTCTTTCTGATCTGTTTGTGACCAGTTTGTCCTGCATTGGAACTGCTCCCCACGTATATCCATGCTAGCACCATGAACAAACACAAACCCTCTCTCAGCTAGGCCTCCTTCTCAAGACAGCCATAGTTTCATGAGAGGGTGAACATCCTCTTTGAATCAGAAACAAGTTCTAGTGTAATTTGTTATGTTAAAGATGCAACTTCATAGCGCTAAATCATGCAACACATTTTGTGAAATCCAACTCTTGATGTAAAAATAATAAATTACACTGAGATAACAGATTTTTTTCCCCCAAATCTATAGTTCAATGCGTTTAACAGATTTTCTACATCTTACAAACGTCTGTATAAAGAAAACTGAATAGGTGTGAAAAATATTTACACTATTTTATGATCGAAACCTATTACAACTTTACAGTGAACATAAATTCACAGCCATTAACATGCTGTAGTTAGTTGCTGCAAAAGACCCATTTATCATAGATCTTACATTACTCTTCCGTACATATGTTCAAGAAATGATTTTATCTAAATGTCAAGGAAGAAATTAGTAGAAGATAGGTGTCATGCTGGGAGTGTGAACACGTAAAAAGAAGCATTTAAGTAAGAGAAACAAAAAACAAATGCCTCACTGACACTTAACCAGGTGCCTACACAAAACCACACCATTTTCTGCAAAAACCAGTCTGCTGCATTTAAGTAAAACAAGATGAAACACAGGGAAAGTATCCCCTAACTATCCTCAGGGCAATAACCACCATATCAATCAATCATCAAATACCACGACTAACACCAAGATACCATGAACAATGTGGAATTAAGTAATATAAATTTCTCCAGGGAGGTGGCTGAATTGCCATCCTTGGAGGTGTTTAAAAGACACACAGATATGGTGCTAAGGGACATGGCTCAGCATCAGACTTGGCAGAGATAATCATTTGACTTGATCTTAAAGATATTTTCAGAAAGACAGTAACCTGTCTTTCCTCCTTCCTGTACAGTATAGCAAACAGACCTAACATACTATTTGGATGCTAAATTTATTCCATAAACATAAGTAATTTACGTATATAAGTGGCGTCCCTCAGGGGTCAGTGCTGGGACCAGTGCTGTTTAACAGCTTTGTCAGTGACACGGACACAGGAATCAGTGCACCCTCAGCAAGTCTGCAGATGACACCAAACTGTGTGGCACAGTCAACTTGCTAGAGGGCAGGGATGGTATCCAGAGGGACCTGGACAGGCTGGAGAGGTGGGCCCAGGACAACCTCATGAAATTCAACAAGGCCAACTGTAAGGTCCTGCACCTGGGTAGGCACAATCCCAAGCACAAATCCAGGCTGGGTGGGGAATGGCTGGAGAAAACAGACCTGGGGGTCTGGGGTGATGAAAAGCTCAACATGAGCCTGCAGTGTGCACATGCAGCCCAGACAGCAACTGAGTCCTGGGCTGCATCAAGAGCAGTGTGGCCAGCAGGGCAAGTGCGGGGATTCTGCCCCTTTTCTCTGCTCTTGTCAGATCCCACCTGGAGTACTGTGTGCAGTTCTGGAGCCCCCAGCACAGGGAGGACATGGAAGTGTTGAAGCGGGTCCAGAGGAGGGCCACGAAGATGCTCAGAGGGCTGGAGCAGCTCTGTCAAGAGGACAGGCTGAGAGAGTTGGGGCTCTGCAGCCTGGAGAAGAGAAGGCTTCAGGGAGACCTTAGAGTAGCCTTCCAGTATCTGAATGGGGCCTACAGGAAGGCTGGGGAGGGACTATTTAAAGGCCTTGCAATTACAGGATGAAAGGCAATGGGTTTAAACTGGCAGAGGGGAGATTTAAAGTGGATGTTAGAAGGAAGTTCTTTCCAGTGAGGGTGGTGAGGCACTGGTACAGGTTGCCCAGGGAGGTTGTGGCTGCTCCCTCCCTGGAGGTGTTCGTGGCCAGGTTGGAGGAGGCCTTGAGTGGTCTGTCCTAGTGGGAGGTGTCCCTGCCTATGGCAGGGGGTTGGACCTAGATGATCCTTGAGGTCCCTTCCAACCTTACCATTCTATGATTCTATGATTTTAATACCTATCATCCACTATTCACAGGTTTACTGTTTAAACCTGTTAATAGTAAATGATGTGTATCCCTTGCAAGCCTAGCCAGAAGTTTGATCAGACAGGCTATTAATACAGCATGTGTTTTATTAAATAGGAACTTGAAATGAGTAGGACAATATCCTGAAAGCATTTTGAAGAACAGCTACTGAAAGAGTAACATTATTATATGGCCTTTATACTTAACAATATGAAACTGTCAGGTAACACCACACCTAAGAAATAGTTTCCCCTGGAAGTAGTATCAACAGGATGGTGTCCTTTCCATTTCTGAAATTCTGCAGGCTTACATTTTTTAAGGCTCCCAAATCACTGCCACTTTGCAGTTCTTCCATGCTACTTGTGACCGTGCAGGTTAAGCAGGTTCTGAACTCTACTAAATTGACAGCATGTAAAATATTTCAGCTGAGTTACTTCTCTTTTGCAGCACCACTAAAGAGTGACGAAAGCAGAAGTCTTAAGAATGTGTGTATGTAACAACATTTGAACTGGATTCCAAAATAAACTAGTATTAAACGACTTGAATTGTTATTATATGCAAATATGGTAAGAAGGATGATTATTATATGCAAATATGGTAAGAAGGATGAAAAACATCAAGTCTCCTAAATGAGTTAAACAAAAACTTCCTAAAAATTCACTGAGACACATTTAAAAGATTTTTGTCTGCTTGTCTGACTCCTGGGGGTTCATATGGTCCCTTACCAGGTGGGTTTTTTTCACTTTGGATTGCTTTAAACAGTCTCCCACCTCCAGACCATCTATAAACATCACTTTCAAACACATTACATCCCTGTTTTATTATTTTGTCTTCTGTCTTATTTATTTCAGGAAAGAAGGAGCTAGGATCAAAACAGAAAAGACAGCAAGATCTATCTTGTTGTTTGGTTGGTTTTGGAAAGCAGTTTACATAGTGAAGTTTCATTTCAGTTTTTCACAGCCTTGCTTTTTGCAACATAGGTTGCCTGTTGTTATACATAAGTCATTTATTAATACAAAATGTTCCCTTCTGTGTTGTTTTGGTTTTGTTTTATTTTCCATGTTAGGTCTACCGAGCTTCCTGCAACAACAGTGGTTACAGAAATGGACACTTTGACAGCTTCTCAGACAAACAGCTCCATCTGTGACTTGTATGAGCACAAAGATACCGCACGGATACTACTGTCTGTCTTCTACAGCTCCATCTTAGTTCTTGGGGTGCTTGGAAACACCATTGCCCTCACTGTCATTTTTAAAAACAGAAAGAAGATCAACTCCACTACCCTCTATTCAACAAATCTCGTCTTCTCTGACCTCCTGTTCTGCATTGCCTTGCCTACAAGGATAGCCTACTATGCCCTGGGCTTTCACTGGCCATTTGGAGAAGTACTGTGTCGAATAACTGCTCTCTTGTTCTACATCAACACTTATGCAGGTGTGAACTTCATGACATGTTTGAGCATTGACAGGTTTTTCGCTGTCGTCCACCCTTTCCGATACAAGATCAGAAGGATTAAATACGCCAAGGGCATTTGTGTCTTCATCTGGTTACTTGTATTTAGTCAAACTTTCCCATTACTTATACAACCCATGTCACAGGAAGAAAAAGAAAGGACTACATGTATGGAATATCCAAACTTTGAAAAAATTGCACATCTACCGCTTATACTTCTTGCCGCCTGTTTAGTAGGATACCTTATTCCCCTGGGGATTATACTATACTGTTACTCTCAAATTAGCTGCAAACTTTTTCAAACAGCCAAGGAAAACCCACTGACTGAAAAATCAGGGATAAACAGAAAAGCCATCAACACCATCATATTTGTAATTATAGTGTTTGTCATCTGCTTTACCCCTTATCACGTTGCCATCATACAACACATGATTAAGAAGCTTCAGAGCGAGCCCTCGTGCACTGAAACCAAAATTTTCCAGAAGTCACTCCATTACACTGTGTTTCTGATGAATTTCAACTGCTGCCTAGATCCTTTCATCTATTTCTTTGCATGCAAAGGATACAAGAGAACTGTAATGAAAATACTGAGACGACAAGTGAGTGTATCTATTTCAAGTGCTGCCAGGTCACACCATGAAGAAAGCTCACGCGATGTGGGAGAAACGCAAATGATGGTACTTGCAAAATCTCCCAATGGGAAGCTACCTGAGAAACCCAACCTGTAGGATGCTGCAGTTAGAGCAAGCTCAAATATCTAGGGCCCACTGTAAAAATTCTTAGCGTTCCCTGTACAGCAGCTGAAGTAAGATTCCTGGGACATCAGAAAAATCGAGGACTGATGTTGGACTGAAAGAAAAGAAAAAGTCACAGGACAGCAGGAAAACTCAGCATTATAATTTCCTAGCTGTATCACTGTGACTGATCTCATTGTTTTTTCCAGGAAATACACACCATTGTGAATGTTCAAATTCCATACTGCACATATATATGTCTGGATGTCATTAACTCAAGTGAAGACTCAGTGTGGGTGTCTGAGAAAGGATTAAACACAAATATTTTACAATTCAGACTGACTGCAACCAGAACACCTGAAAGCTGAAAGACCTCTAGCTGAGCTCCAATTACAGCTACGGCTTTGTTAGCCAAGTCACATAAGCAAAGGAAATCAAACTGTGAGATGAAATGGACAATTTCTGTGCATATTTGACTGCCACAAGTTCTTAGTTTATAGCCCTTTGGAGGTGAAATTGCTTTTTGGGACAATTGATGTAGATAATACTGTCAAATGTAATCGATAAAAAGTTAATTAACTGTTTGGTTCTCCCCAATGCAGAATATCTCCCACATGTTATATTACTCATCTTTTCAAGGTGTATTATTGTTTTATTCCTTTTCCTAAAGGAGAATTTTTCTTTCTACTGTGTACTGTAAAGAGTCTCTATTGCAGCTGTATATACGTTATTTATAAACATAAAAAATAAGTTGAAGCAAGAGACTGTAATAGGAAAACTGTTGGAGTAGATGATCTCTAAGGTCCCTTCCAACCTAAGCTGTTCTATGATTCTAGGATACAGGGTTCTTCAGAACTTCTGCTGAAATCAGACATGGACACAAGACAAACTTTTTAGAAACAGAAATAAATGTTCACAGTCGAAGTCACCAAGAAGTAAATTAATTAAATCTAATGGTGTGAGATGGTCACCACTTTTTCAGCACTGTTTACATGGGAGATCAATAAATGAGAATAGCAGGACTAGCTAGGGGAAAACGAGCTTTCTCATCATGTGTTCATATTGCTTACCCGGGATCACTTTGGGCAGACTGAAATTGGACCAGTAGAGACCAAATGACTTAAACAGATCCTGCAGGAATCAGCTCAGTGCCAGTTGAGTATCCAGGATACAAGCCCTCGGTTCCTGCTGTCATGCCCTTCCGTCATGTCACTTTCCTTCCCTTTCCATTCCTGGTCTCCCTGTCTTTTCTTTTGTCTTCTGTTTTACTAATACACCTTCATCTGCCAACACAACTTGGGTAACTGCACCACTAGGTTGTGATGGAAAAGCAAAATTAAACAATGTCTGGTAATTACTGGCAAAATCTATGCCAGATGTCAGAATAAAAGTTATTTACTGCAGCTGAATGTCTCTGGCATTGAGGTTGCACTGGAAGTCAAACAAACATAGTTACATTTGTCAGCTTTGCAGTTCCTTCCTTCCTCACGTGCTGACCTCCACCTAGGTGCAAATATGGAAGGGTCATTATCTGAACAGCAGTACGGAAACATTAAATTAACAATTACTTTTTTATGGGAAAGAAAATGCAAATGAGACTATTTCCTATCACTTAAGTTACCAAACTGGAGTTTCTAATTACAAAAGACACTATGCAACTACAGAAAAATGGAGTAAGAAAAATAACTTTTAACAGAAGTTCTACTTAATTCTGTATGCTATAGTAGTTCTGTTCTTGTTGTCTTTTTTAATAAACTATTTTAAATTAAAGAATTTGTTCCTATAGGAATAAGAAATGATATCTTGTCAGACCCCATCTGGAGTACTGTGTGCAGTTCTGGAGCCCCCAGCACAGGAAGGACATGGAAGTGTTGGAGCGGATCCAGAGGAGGGCCATGAAGATGCTCAGAGGGCTGCAACAGCTCTGCTATGAGGATAAGCTGAGAGAGTTGGGGCTCTGCAGCCTGGACAAGAGAAGGCTTCAAGGAGGCCTGATAGTAGCCTTCCAGTATCTGAAAGCGGTCTACAGGAAGGCTGAGGAGGGACTATTGACAAGGTCTTGCAATGACAGGACAAGGGGCAATGGATTTAAACTGGCAGAGGGGAGATTTAAAGTGGGTGTTAGGAAGAAGTTCTTTGCAGTGAGGGTGGTGAGACACTGGAACAGGTTGCCCAGGGAGGTTGTGGCTGCTCCCTCCCTGGAGGTGTTGAAGGCCACTTTGGATGAGGCCTTGAGAGACCTGTACTAGTGAGAGGTGTCCCTGCCTGTGGCAGGGGGTTGGAACTAGATGATCCTTGAGGTCCCTTCCAACCTTACCATTTATGATTCTATGATAAACCCACAGACAGACCCACTCATGAATACCCAGAAGCTGTAGAAATTTTAAAAATATATAAATATATTTATATACTTTTTTATATATATATAAAAAATTAACATCAAACCATTATAAGCTCATTTTATTCTGCCAAAGTCTGTTTTATTATTTTATATGCATTTCATCTAACTGTGATTATAAAACCTTAAAGGAAAGGCATCTTTTTTATATTTGTCTGTAAAACACGACTCAAACTTGTATTCCAGCACCACATAATGCAGATATCTATTCTCAGTGGAAACAAAATTAAGATCTGCATTGAAAAATCTTTCTCTATTCCCATTTTCTCATGTTAGCAATTGAGTTACTTTCAGATTTAACTTTGTTTTTAATCACATCAAAATACTGCCTCAATAATTCTTAAGTGTTAGATATTGGTTTGAGAAAAAACACAGGTTTTCTTCACGTTAATATTTCTCAAATGCTGAAAAAACCAAGAAAACAAACACATTTAAAAGATAAGCTCAGCTTTGTGACCAAAAGGTACACACAGACAGGGACAATTTATAGTTATGGCTGCTGCTGTTTCCCCTCACTACTTGTCAGCACACACCACAGTTCATGCGCAGTTGTTTCAAAGGGGAGTCTTCTTTTGTATGCTTATCTGAAACTGCCAAAAGAAGCAGTGGTGGTTTCAGCTGGCCTGGGCCACTGCATGGAATTAATTTAGAAAGCATCTGTCCTTTTTCTTAAACCAGTTGTGTGACAGGTCTGATAGCCACCCCCAGAGAAGGTAACAAGCTACTGCATGGGAGCAAGGGAGTAGCAGTGAAAATTTAACAGTTGTTCTCAAATGTTTTTCTTCAAGATCTCCTTACCCATTCATCCTGCTGGCACTCTTCCCCCAGCACTGTTTGCCAAAGTCTCTTTAAAATAGCAGTTACCTGTAGTGGCACACCTCAGGTGCCTCCTGCATGCTGCACAGATAAGAACAAAGGGTGTAAAGCCATACCTAGTATCTCTTTCCCTCTCCAACACAGAGTGCATAATAGATGTATCTGTCTTTTAAGACACAAACATGCCATGCCAGGCAACATATGCCTGAAGCAATATGAGCTTTGAAAAAGAAAGCTTAGGCAAAAGATTTGATACATTCTAGGAAATGCTGCCTTCTGCATGAAAGGCTGGGAAATGGCTGTACAGGTCTGGGGCTCACTCACCCTTCTTCACATATAAATAAAGTGACTGACAAGCAGCAGGTTCCAA
>VWZE01025091.1:178690-189176 GCA_013396675.1 Eubucco bourcierii | reverse complement strand
TTTTCTTTTTTTTTTTCTTTTTTCTGGATTTGTTTTTTCCATTCAGAGCCACTATGTAACATCAGACTTCATAAGTTGTTGAAACATCATAATTTATTCTCCATAAAATACTGCAATATTAAACTATTCAAGGCCAGATTGGATGAGGCCTTGAGTGACCTGTACTAGTGGGAGGTGTCCCTGCCTTATATAGACCTTATAGTAACCTTCCAGTATCTGAAGGGGGCTACAGGAAGGCTGGGGAGGGACTGTTGACAAGGTCTTGCAATGCCAGGACAAGGGGCAATGGGTTTGAACTGGCAGAGGGGAGATTGAAACTGGATGTTAGGAGGAAGTTGTTTGCAGTGAGGGTGGTGAGACACTGGCACAGGTTGCCCAGGGAGGTTGTGGCTGCTCCCTCCCTGGAGGTGTTCAGGGCCAGGTTGGAGGAGTCCTTGAGTGACCTGTACTAGTGTGAGGTGTCCCTGCCTGTGGCAAGGGAGTTGGAACTGGATGATCCTTGAGGTCCCTTCCAACCTTACCATTCTATGATTCTATATTGCTCTGTGAGTGTAAATTTGAATCAAATTCCATTGTGCTTGGTGTTTGGACACAGGAAGAGACTGTGTCTGTGTTGAAACATTGGCAGAGGGAAGCAAACGTTGACTGAAAGTACCACTGTGATCTTAATCGAGCCTTTTTACAGATGCAGTGTAAATCACAAGTGACATGGCTTTATCTGCATGCTCTGTTTAATTAATGTTAAGGTCAGTGACAAATTAAGCACAGCAGCGGACACAGAGGTGAGACTCAACGCTGCACGTGAAGAGTATCGGCCTGTAGCTCGTCGCGGTAGCATCCTTTACTTCCTGACTGTGGAAATGAGCTTGGTCAGCCTCATGTACCAAACATCCTTGCGGCAGTTCCTTGGCATCTTTGGCCTATCGGTGGAAAGGTCTCAGAAATCTCAGATCACAGCAAAAAGGGTAGAATACATCATCGAGCACCTCACCTATGAAGTCTTCAAGTACACAGCTCGAGGGCTGTATGAAAATCACAGATTCCTGTTCACGTTGCTTCTGGCACTGAAGATTGACCTGCAGGCCAAGAAAATTTCACACGCTGAGTTTGAGACACTGGTCAAAGGTGATTTCTCTACCAATGTTTTGTGATGGTTTGGAAGTGAACAACTTTCTCCTCACCTCCAGCCTAAACTTCCCCTGGCGCAGCTTGAGACTGTGTCCTCTTGTTCTGGTGCTGCTTGCCTGAGAGAAGAAAGCAACCTCCTCCTGGCTACAACCACCCTTCAGGTAGTTGTAGACAGCAAGAAGGTCTCCCCTGAGCCTCCTCTTCTCCAGGCTAAAATAATGATGCCCTTTGTGGTGCCCAGTGGTGGTTGAGCTGAGAGAGTGTTCAAGTTAGAGAGACCTGAAAATGACCACACCATGTGGTTCCTTATGCTGTACTCTAGGTGTATGAAGATTGGGTTTAACATAGGTGATTTTTACATCTGGCCTAAAGAATTGAGTTTGAGCATGCATTTAGGCATGCAAGTTTTATTCCAGATCTACAGGTGGAGAAAAAGCAGCAGCACAAAAAACACTGAGATATCAGCTTTGGGAGGCACTAGGAACGTTTTCACAATCCATCTTTGTTATATGACTCTTCCATGCAAATTCTAGGTCTCCATGTCCTGCTTTACGAAATTTTTTTGCTCAATAAAATATAGAAATGTTTTTTTTTTTCTTGTGACTTCTGTGTAACAATGGTTGTTTTCCTCTGTAATGCTTTTAACTTTGTATTGGAAGCAATGCATTGGAAGAACAATTTTATTCCTATTCACAATATAGTCTATTGCCTTTTCCTATGACATGATTGACATCTTGACTTTGTAGAAGGAATGAAATTAACTGCAAGAATATTATAGAATGGAAATGGGCATTGGTTTTTTTTAGGCTCTTTACAAATCCAAGTAAGCACATTAGGTGGCTGTGATTGGATGCCTCTTTTCATGGCCTGTGGTATGAATACAAAGGGAGTGTCAGGTTTGTGATGATTTTCTTGTTCACTTCTCTCTGCCCTTTGACTTGCATATCCCGTAAAGGGGACTCCTAGATAAGTACTCTTTCTCCAGTGGGACTATGTTTCTGTAGTATAGGTGATCTATAATATGTATAATGAAGTGTCTCTTATGATAACAATTCCAAACACCTGATTGAAACTTAACTCTGACTTAATGAGTTGAATATTTCTATCCCAATGACTGTGCAAGGGGGCAAGGGACACGACCCTTTTAATAGGGTCACTTGAAATCGGCCAAGCACTTAGAGTCTCTCTTGCAAAAAGTAGACCAAAACAGTCTCCCTGTTTACCAAATCTTAAGCAAGACCTTATTCCTATCTAGGGAAGTGCTGCTGGGAAGAAGGTGCTCTGTAATTGTGACTGTTAAAGGACAACCTGTTCTGGCATCATTCTGAAAGCATATTGCAGTGGGCAGGTTTAATATGATTTCATCCTTTCCGTGGAAAGCGAGGGTGCAAAAGAACTAAAGGCATTGCCTTGCTTATTAGTGCATGATTTATGAACAAGGTAACATCAACCTGGCTGTCAGAACCTGAAGTTCAGATGTAAATGTAGAGTTAACTGTAATGTTTAACTTCTTGTCTGACCTCCTGAAGTAAAGTTCTTACCGTAGAGCATAGAGAAACCTTTCAAATTTACAAAAGCAACTCCAATTCTGCNGTGGTGTCTTCCACAGCCCACCTTGTTCCTCAGTGTTTCTCCCCACAGAAAATGCCTTAGAATCTGTGCTAATTGTTTACACAGTTGGAAAATCATGCCAGTCAAAAAAATATTTCATACACCAGGCCATACTTTTGAGTCCTTTTAGAAAATGTCTGTGAGAAGAGGACAAGAGAGACACAGGGAAGGGTTGACCTTTAAGGATAAAACCTGAACTGTGTTTATGTTTTGTAGAAGTAGATATTCAGCATTAGAAATTTGAAGTGGATAACCACTGGACAGGAGAATTTGTTTGAAGTTCCAACAAATATATGGAAGATTGTAAGTGGGTCAGATGAAAGATCTCTCTAATCTGCTGTGTTGTAGAGACAGTGTCAATAACACACGCTTAGAGGAGCTAAGAATGGAACTGGTATAGAGAAACTCTTTTGTTTGGCTATCCACTAAGCTTTAGCAGTCAGTAATTTAAGGACAATGTCTAGACTGTCCTCAGAGCTGACAGTGGATCCATTCTGTAAGGATTTCTTTAATTCTTTTTAAAAAATCCATTCCGTATCCTCTAGCCATGATGCTCACAGGATGGCTGTTGTATGAACAGATTTCTTTCTTTTCCCTGTTTGAAGTTTGCTATCTGAGAATTTAAACCATTGCCTCCTGTCAACTGTAGCTTTTTTTTTATACCAAAGCTGAAAATTCAAGTTTAGAAAGTCATTGTCTTGCAATGGAGGTATTGGTGAATTGTACACAAGTCACTTTAGTTTTTAAAAGGCAGTAATGTATACATTGCTGGTAACTTCTTTTTGTTGTGTTTGGGGTTTTTTTTAGGCTCGACACTACATTGCAGAATCTCTTGGAGGGAAATACACAGAAGGATTTATTCTTGAAATGGAAGTGATGTGGACAGAAAGTGACTGCAGAACGCCTTTGACTTGCTTTTTATCAGTGGGGTCTGACCCCACCGAAAATATAGAACGTCTTGCAAAATCAAAGGTAGCCTCCTGAACTGGGTTTACTAGACCTGATAGAGACACTGAGAGCTACCCTTTCAACTAGAAATGATATTTTCACAAATCAAAGATGTTCAGATAACGGTATCTGTATTCATAGCAGTGTTCTCTGGAAGTTTGTTTTGAAGCAGTAGCCAAAATGCATTTATTGAGGGAATGGAAATGTTACGTTCTTTGTGTTTCCAGTTGTTTGATTCCAGTGAGCTCTCTGTCTTCATACAGCACGCTATGATAGTCCATTATTTAGTGAAAGTGTTTAGCTAGAAGAACAAAGCAGTTCTTGTGACTTTGGCTGTATCACATTCACTGAAAAAGAACCTGACAGTGTGATAGCTACAAGAAGATACAGAAAAAAAAATCATAGATAGGGTGACAAGAGAAATTAATTTAGAGAGCCTACCACTCACTCAGTTCGTTTGATAGAGACTTTCAGCATTTCTTTGCAGCACAGCATCACTTCAAGGCACTCTGGTTTATGTTTTATGGTCCATCATGTGGATGCAAGCATATTTTTCCCAAGAGGCAGTTATTCACAGTAAATCTCCATGAATTTTCCTCCCTGTTAAAATGCATCTTCACTAAGTGATGCAGGATTTTGGTGTGCACTAAGTAAGACTTGTAAACTGGGGAGCACCATAAGACAGCTTATTAATTAGAAAGTTTAGATGCTCATTAATTTTGAAAATCTGTACTCTCTCATTTCATTTGTCTGGCTGTGGTGAACAGTGCTTGAATTTCAGATCTAACTCTCCCTCGAGTGTTTAAGCTGAGGAATCTTAAGTCTGAAGTTGTCAATGTGATCTTTGTCTCCCAAAATTATTTCAACCAGAGAGCCAACCAATATAGAAACATAGGGAGGGGGGAGGATGGCAGTTCTGTGAGCACAACTATTAGATGTATTGGAAGCAATGCATTGGAAGAACAATTTTATTCCTATTCACAATATAGTCTATTGCCTTTTCCTATGACATGATTGACATCTTGACTTTGTAGAAGGAATGAAATTAACTGCAAGAATATTATAGAATGGAAATGGGCATTGGTTTTTTTTAGGCTCTTTACAAATCCAAGTAAGCACATTAGGTGGCTGTGATTGGATGCCTCTTTTCATGGCCTGTGGTATGAATACAAAGGGAGTGTCAGGTTTGTGATGATTTTCTTGTTCACTTCTCTCTGCCCTTTGACTTGCATATCCCGTAAAGGGGACTCCTAGATAAGTACTCTTTCTCCAGTGGGACTATGTTTCTGTAGTATAGGTGATCTATAATATGTATAATGAAGTGTCTCTTATGATAACAATTCCAAACACCTGATTGAAACTTAACTCTGACTTAATGAGTTGAATATTTCTATCCCAATGACTGTGCAAGGGGGCAAGGGACACGACCCTTTTAATAGGGTCACTTGAAATCGGCCAAGCACTTAGAGTCTCTCTTGCAAAAAGTAGACCAAAACAGTCTCCCTGTTTACCAAATCTTAAGCAAGACCTTATTCCTATCTAGGGAAGTGCTGCTGGGAAGAAGGTGCTCTGTAATTGTGACTGTTAAAGGACAACCTGTTCTGGCATCATTCTGAAAGCATATTGCAGTGGGCAGGTTTAATATGATTTCATCCTTTCCGTGGAAAGCGAGGGTGCAAAAGAACTAAAGGCATTGCCTTGCTTATTAGTGCATGATTTATGAACAAGGTAACATCAACCTGGCTGTCAGAACCTGAAGTTCAGATGTAAATGTAGAGTTAACTGTAATGTTTAACTTCTTGTCTGACCTCCTGAAGTAAAGTTCTTACCGTAGAGCATAGAGAAACCTTTCAAATTTACAAAAGCAACTCCAATTCTGCAAACCAAATTACAAATGTTTTAAACCTAAAAATGTATATTATTGTTGTGGGCCTGGAGGAGCACTTCTAGCTTTTGAAAAAAAAAAAAATCATTTGCAGTTTCCAGAAACATTTGCAAGGGGGTTTGGTTTTTTTCTTCCTGGTTTGTGAACAAATTATCCTCAGTTCCTGTCTTTCACTGGACTTTCTCTACTTCTTCCAGAATAAACCTTTGACTTAGCATAGATTAGCTGCACCAAGGATTTTGGCATATATGTGATTCTACACCTCCAAATTATCTTATTTATGCTGGGCCTACTTTTTGGTGATTTCCCTTTCACAGGAATGATTTGTGGTCTTAGAATGGATTTTCAGTACCGATGATACCTCTAAATATGATCTTAACAATATAAATATGCAGTTTGAAATGATCAAATTTCTGACCAGAATTTATTTTTCACTCTAAAATTTAGTTGTTTAGATGGCCTTCTGCCAAAGAAATGCAAACAGCATCTGTGACTATAACCTTTTTTATAATCAAAGCAAGCTCTGTCTTAATACTAGTTGGATTTCTGCCCTCTTTGTAACTTTGTGAATTGAAATGATGTTCATTATTCCTAGCACTTTGACTTAATTGAAATAAGGTATTTTTGTTACTGTCAAAATAGTTTCTTCTTTCAGGGAATGATGCACAAAACCTTCAACAGAACTGTGTGGGCCACTATAGTGACTAAAATGGAGGTCGTTTCATCTGGATAATGATGGATTAAGATGACACAGATATGTTAGTATGACTCAATATTGAGAGAAACGTTCTGTACGCAGACATTTTGATAGAGTTCTTTCAGAAGGAGTGAAATGAGGACAAGCCATAGTGAAAAATATTTTCTCCTTATCTTGATGTACATTTGAAAGGTAACATTGCTGAGAAGAGAAAATGTTAAGCAGATGCTTTGTTAGGGAATAGTGTACCAGCTGAATATTTATGGGCTCTGCAGGGACAGTCACAGTCTTCAACTTAGGAGAGTGCTGCAAGTACTCAGATGCAAAAGTAAAGTTTTTATTCCTCCAGCATACAGCCTGATAGCTAACAGGCTATTTAGCTTGGCTTCTTCTAGCTGCAATTTCAGATTTTGCTGAACTGAGAGAAGGATTTAACTGCTTTCTTTTCTTTGGTGTTCTCTTCTTAAATCTTTTACCAGGGTGTGGAGTATCATATGCAGCAGCTGTATTTATACTGTTCGTAAAATCAGGTCTGGACCTGTTCTGTGCCACTAAGGCCAGGTGATCCAGCACAGTTTGTGCCCATATGCTAAACCTTTTTGTCCTCCAAAAGCAGGGCAGCCCCATCCACGCTCTTTAGGACTGGATTACTTCTGCTTTGTTTCACAGTGGCAGAGTCCCAGCGGTAGGAAAAAATAAGATTAAATGTGTTGGTTATTGGCCAGCTGCAGTTAGACCCAGAATGATAAATCTTTATGCAGCTCATTGCTCACACCTCAAGGGATACTCAGCTGTAGGTTTTGGACATGAAACTGTCCATGACACTAGGTCTTTTCATCAGTTCCCTTCCTCAGCATGTATATACAATAACATGCTCAAATGAGTTTGCTGGAGAGGAGACCTGCCTGAACTTTACTTACAGACTTGAATGGCCTAACAGCAACCTAGTCAGACTGGCTTTTTCAGATCCCTTGTAAGAGCTTGTATCATCTCCTGGTTTTCTGAGCCCCTGACTTTCTTCTCCCATAGCTTCTGGAGGAAAGACTCCATCTGCTTCCAGAATTCTTGTGTTAGCATTTATGAGCTTTGTCTGTTCCAAGTCCAGAAAACAGCTAGAAAACTAACTACAGCCAGTAGATCATCAAACTAGAGTCTTCTGAATCAGTGACTCCACAGCTGCCAATTCTTGACTTTGTTTTGTACATTGATTATTGTGTGAAGCCTAAATACATCCACATCATAGGAAGAAGAATAGTCTGGCAGCCATATTGCTCTGTGTGTTTTCTGCTTCATTTGGGAAAGCAGGGCAAAGGAAGGGAAAATGTTTCCTTTGCCTTATAGCATTGGCTTATCAAACCTGCCATAAAGGTTACACTCAGTGGATATAGTTTTCTTTCAACAGGTGGAAGATGAGAGCAGCTTAGAGCATTGCCTTATGGCATTGACTTCATCAAACCTGCCATAAAGGTTGCACCCAGTGGATGTAGTTTTCTTTCAGCAGGTGGAAGATGAGAGCAGCTTAGAGGGTCTGGTTTCTCTTTGTTCACTCTGGTTTCATCCAGTCAACCTCTGTTGATATTAGTGGTTTTCTTTGTGGTGCCATATTACATTGGCCTCCAGAAGCAGTATGCCATGTATATAATAACTATAAAGAACTATATATAAGAGAAACTTTCTTCTTTCCTTCCAGAACATTCCCTGTCGTGCTATTTCAATGGGTCAGGGCCAGGAAGTCCATGCAAGGCGCCTGTTAAGTCAGTGCATACAAGATGGAGGATGGCTCCTTCTGCAGAACTGCCACCTTGGCTTGGAGTTTCTTAGCGAATTAATGGATACCATTGCAACAACAGAATCCATTAGTGAAGGTTTCAGGACCTGGATCACCACAGAGGCTCATCCAGAGTTCCCTATTAATCTTTTACAGTCCTCTATCAAATTTACTAACGAACCCCCTCAAGGTAAGAAGCCGTACTGTCTTTGAGTTTGGGAGCTTGCTCCCTAACCTGGGCCACATGTCTCACTATACTCTGTGCAGTGTTTTAGTCTTTATTATCTGCTAAATACAGCACTGTGTGAGACAGCCATGTGGTGTGTGAAGTGTGACTCTTCTGGGGAAAAAATGGGTATTGTTTTTCTAACAGAAACTGGTAGTGGTTTTGTTGTTTGTGTAGAAACTGTGGAGAGTACCAGGTCAGTGGACCTTTCTTAAGCTTAGAACACTTCATCACTCTTTTCTTCCTGTCCTGTTGACCCCAACCAAGGATACAGAGGGAAACCAGTCCTGTGCTTTACTGGCTAGTGAAAAACACACTGAACACTCAACCTCAGCCTCTCAAGCTGCAGCATGTAGCCATGGCTGTCACTTATTACTGTGTTATCTGGCACTGCTAAAAGCAGACTGACCCAAGTACATTTGTATTTGTCTCTCAAGTATTTTTCAGCTGCACTGCATCACCCCTTAGCTTCTGTCACAGGTGAGACAATAACACATACTGGATACTGGAGTTGACTTAACTGATAAGCCTGGGCCTTTTGTGCTACTTGCTTTTTGACACTTTCACTCTGTCATGCTCATAGCAGTCCAAATTGCATTCATTTTGTCTTGACTTCCCTTCCCATTGGAGAAATCACTGCTGGTCAAGAAGGGTTGGGCAGAAGCTCTCAGTGCTGGTCAAGAAGGGTTGGGCAGAAGCTCTCAGTGCTGGTCAAGAAAGGTTGGGCAGAAGCTCTCAGTGCTGGTCAAGAAGGGTTGGGCAGAAGCTCTCAGTGCTGGTCAAGAAAGGTTGGGCAGAAGCTCTCAGTGCTGGTCAAGAAAGGTTGGGCAGAAGCTCTCAGTGCTGGTCAAGAAAGGTTGGGCAGAAGCTCTCAGTGCTGGTCAAGAAAGGTTGGGCATCCCCTGGCATTTCCTTCATGCATCTCACCCACTGCCAGGATCTTTCCCCGCTTCCCACTTCCAGGATGTTCCCTCAAGCTAGGATGTTCACCTGTTTAATGCCTCAGTCATTTAACCCTCTTATTTCAATGCTCATCTTCCTTCCAACATTAGCAAGATGTCTACAGCATGTCTGGTATTGTGGTAGACATCCTGTTTCAGTGTGCATACTCCAGTTTCAAAAAGAGGCTGCTGTTAAAGTATTTTTACTTCTTTCTCTTCTTCTCTTTTTAATTCAGTGCTCAGCATCTTTTTATTTACAGTGACCTCTCCTTATCATTCAAATGATAACAACTCCAAGAGGCTGTTTTATGAGTCAGGTTATTGCAAATTGATGACTTGCACTTAGTAATAGAAATATGCCTGTTGCAGCAATTTAAGTCTGGATGAAATGCAAACAGTTTTAGTTTTCTGATAGTGCTGTGCCACACTGGTGGCATGCTATGATAAGGCATTTTTGTTTGATTACTTTGTCTTGATTTTGGAATTCTCTTGTGATACCCTTACAATATCTTGAAAAGGTATTAATTTGATTGGTTTTTTTCACAGGATCTTTGCGAAATAGGAAAAAAGAAACAGGGCTTTTATTGTGTCATAGGAAGTATGATGACTTGGACAATCTCCTCACTGCTCATGAAATCTCTTCTTAGACCCATGTTAAGCTGATTAGGTGGAAGATACCATGAGAGTGACACAGTGTCAGTAACTCATGCTCAGTGTTGTCTGCCAAAGACAGATGATGCTTCAGTAATGTTGCCTGAAAGCACCTGAGCATGGAAGCTGAGATTGTATGAATATTATCTGCCTAGAGCTGTTCCTGGGATATGAAATGTCAGTGCTCAAACAAACCTCCTCAAGTATTAGTATTTGCACTATGAATTTAGATTCCTGTCTCATAAGCTTGGTGCCTGCATGCCAGTGTGAGAAGCTGCTTACAGAATTTTGAGATTGTTATGGGAATGAAATTTAAATAAAATGATCTTTGGTAGAACTAAAATCCCATTTCATATGTAAATATTGAAATGCAAACTGGTGGATACTCAGCACTGTACTTCATATGATGTTAGGTGTCTTTTTGATTGCCATACAGTTGCTGAGTCATTATATTTACATTTCTGTTATTATTAGTAACGTTTAGAATATAATTACTTACTTAAGTGTAATTCTTTCCAGACACCTGAACTTAATTGGGTGTCTTCTACCCGAGACAGAACGCAACTGAAGTTTGCCTACTGTGACCAGCTGAACACATAATTGATAATTGATAATTGTCAGACCCCACCTG
>VWZE01025091.1:164600-175146 GCA_013396675.1 Eubucco bourcierii | reverse complement strand
AGCTGATAGACTTGGTGATTTTGCTGCTGTCCAGAGAGATCCAGACAGGCTGGAAAACTGGACACAGGAGAAGTTCATCAAGCAGAGATGCAAATTCCTGCATTGGTTGTCTTGCTGGATAACTAGCTGACCATGAACCAGATAGTTTCACTCTCTTGACAAAGAGGCTGACAGTATCCTAGGCTGCATTTGAAAGAGAGCAGCGATCCGTCAGAGTGAGGGATGTGATCCTTCCTCTCTAATGAGCACCTTTGAGACCATGTCTAAGTACTGTGTTCAGTTCTGAGCTCCCCAGTACAAGGAAGACAGGAACTTACTGGACTGAGTCCAGAGCAAGGTCATGACTATAATTAGGGGACTGGGACACGTTTATATGAAGAAAGGCTGAGAAAACTTAAACTCTTTAACCTGAAGAACAGAAGGCTCAGGTGAGATCTTATCAATGTGTACAAATACCTATTGGGAGGGTGTAAAGAGGAAACCAGAGCCCTTTTGATGGTTCCCAGTGAAAGGATAAGAGGCAATGGACACAAATTAATCAACAGGACAGTCCACCTGACAAGAACTACTGTCTTACAGTAACTATGGTCAAACACTGAGAGAGGTTGCCCAGAGAGGTTGTGGAGTCTTGACCTTTGTAGGTACTAAAATTTCAACTGGATTCTGTACTGGATAGCCTGCTTTAGCTTGCCTGCTTGAGCAAGTGGTTGGAATTAGATGACCCTTCAGAGGTCCCTCCAAAATGAAACTGTTTTGTGTTTCAGTTGTATGGGACTGAGCAGACATGCAAGCTAAGAATATAGACAATAAAAAATACATGGTCTCGTTGTGCAGATTTTAATTAGGAGATTATTCCATTTAGACATCAGGAGCATACAGATGTTGCCATACATTCATGGGATAGGGTGCAAGGTAGTTTCTGGTTACAATCACTTTTACATGACTTAGTGTGGCTATACTGCAGTGGTCACATTGATTGGAGGACTGCAACTTCTCCCTCTCTCCAGTATAGGCATATGTGATGAAATTAGTCCAAAGTGAAACAGAAGTGGAATGCTCTGGATTTTTGTCTCATTGCTGTTAGGTTGATAAATACCCTTGCAGCTAAGTTCTATTAAAATTAAATAAGACAGAACAGGAAAAAATAGTTTCTGTTACTGACGATGTGCTGCCTGAGAGGGAAAGAACATTCCAAGGTCATAAAGTATATTTGAAAAGTTTAGAATGTCTAAAGGTGGTAAAAGCAGAATACGAGGGTCTTTGTGCTGCCAGAAATGCACCTTTGCCAGGTTGAGGGTAAATGCAGCCATGCAGTAAGTGCAGCAGGTTGAGGGTAAATGCAGCCATGCAGTAAATGCAGCAGGTTGAGGGTAAATGTGGTCGTGCAGTAAATGCAGCAGGTTGAGGGTAAATGCAGCCATGCAGTAAATGCAGCAGGATCCACATGAGACCAGCTCTTGAAGTGATTCCTCGCAGTGTATGACCCTTGACTGTATGAGATTTCAGGTGCCACTTTTGTAAGCACTTGGGAATTTGTCTCACTGTACTGCAATGGATTTTTAAAGTATTTTGATGCCTGTGGAAAAAAAAAAATCCCTACGTATGGTTTGACGTAGAGGAATTTTACCTCTGACTTTTATGCAAACAATCCAGGAATTCAAATGTCTTTTTTCTCCTTCACATTTTCACAGATTAGGAAGAAAACTGTGATTTTCTTCTGTCATTCCAAAATCTGTCAAAATTGCTTATGGAAACCTTTAAACTTTTAAGCTCTCAGTCTTCTTTATTCCACAAAAGACACTGTGCTAGTCAAAACAGAGTATCTTTGTTTCCTCCCCTTTCCATTTTTGGTTAAGAAGGGAAGACTGAATAAGTCTGATTGCAGTATCTTTGCTCTTTTGATGAAATTTCAACCTCTGATCCAAATAAACACTGACTTCTGAAGTAGGGCTATTGAGCTCAGCAATGCCTTTGAAAATGACTTTCAGAGGGGTATAGAGCTTTAGCAATTGGTTTTGAAGATTTAGCAGGTTAAAAAAAAAATTACAAAGACAGAGTGCAACATCTCCTTTTTAATCAAAATGCACAGAGATTTGGACCAAAAAGATGAGAAATCTGGCCTCTTGGTTAATTGACAGGACATCCAGAGCCTTGGCCTACCCATTGCTTTACTGTTCTCGTTTCTTTTGTTCTCTCACCTGGCACTTGCATAAAAACATAGGGCCCAGAGTAGTCTCCCACATAACATCCCTGTCTTTGGCAACATTTGTGAATTTACGGTCACAAAAGCAGGTGCTTTTAATGTTTCTAACTTGGGCATGAAATAACTGAATAAAAGCAACCCTTACCCTGTGACAGCAAAAGCAGGAAGGTCATGATAAAGTGAATTGATTCTTTCACCTTTTACAGCTCTAAATACTCAGGGTGAGTAAACTGCTATGTGTAAAATGTCTTAGCTCTCGCTTGGAACCTAATTCCATGGTAGTTGCAAGTCGCACTTTCCCTCACACACAGTGTTAGGTCAGTATTATGTTCTTTGTGCTGCTGTTGTAAGGATCAAATCCACAGTTGGTGTAAATCAGTGCAGCTTTCCTGGCTTTGTCACAAGCACAGCCATTTCTATCCCTCCTCTCTGAGGTTCTAAATTTGTAAGCAGTGTAACATTACATATGGCCCTTTTTGTACTGTCCTCAGGGTATGTAAGAATGGGTTGCTACAAGCGTCTCCCTGCAATATACCAATTCTAATGTAACATACAAAAACATGAAAAATGAGGAGTGCAAACCTTCCTCATTGCTGGATCACTGAATCGTAGAATGGTAAGGTTGGAAGTGACCTCAAGGATCATCCAGTTCCAACCCCCTGCCATAGGCAGGGACACCTCCCACTAGCACAGCTCACTCAAGGCCTCCTCCAACCTGACCTTGAACACCTCCAGGGAGGGAGCAGCCACAACCTTCCTGGGCAACCTGTGCCAGTGTCTCACCACCCTCACTGCAAACAACTTCCTCCTAACATCCAGTTTCAGTCTCCCCTCTGCCAGTTCAAACCCATTGCCCCTTGTCCTGGCATTCCCAGACCTTTTCAATAGTCCCTCCCCAGCCTTCCTGTAGCCCCCTTCAGACACTGGAAGGCTTCTCTAAGGTCTCCTGGAAACCTTCTCTTCTGCAGGCTGCAGAGCCCCAACTCTCTCAGCCTGTCCTTACAGCAGAGCTGCTGCGGCCCTCTCAGCATCTTGATGGCCTCCTCTGGACCCGCTCCAACAGTTCCATGTCCTTCCAAACTGGTTCAAAGTTTGTAAGAAATAGTTAATAGCTGTAATTAAATGAGGGCTTGTGAAATAAGTCACTGTACAATTCCTCCTGCAGAAGAGTTGAAATTGTCAACTTGACAATTACAGACTCACTGCTACTTCGGTGGAAGTTTCTGAGAAAGCTATTACCATTCAGACAAAGGGCAGCTTTGCAGTAATTCTGTGCTAGCTGCATTTTAAATAAAATAATTCCATTTCAGAAGAAGGGGAAATAAGACGTGAGAGACTTAAACCAAAAATAGCTAAACCATAAAGTATCCTAAATGTATCATCAGTCATAGAATCTTTAGGTCCTTGGGATATGAGCAGTGTTTCATTCACTGTACTGCAGCCTAAGACTGAGTAAAAAACAATGTCTTAGAAATGGTACCTGGTGTGATCATTAGTGGCATCTATTTGAGCTGGTACAACACCAATAGGTCTGGAGAGGCAAGGAGCTGGTGATGAGAGGTCAGTGTGCACATATGACATTTTCCCCACAAGTTCTAGTCTGAACCTGTGGAAAGGAATCTGTTTTTAACCCCTGAGAGCATGCCACAGAATGGTCCAAAACCTACTCTGTGAAGATAATCAGTTAAAAAGCTCCCACTCACATGAATGGAAACACTGTCAGAAATGCACCCTGTGTTAATGGTTTTATGTGGTTTGGTCTTGATCCTTAGTCAGTTAAATGGGTGTTCTTCCACTGACCTGCACATATCTGTTGTGGGTTTCATTCCTTCTTTATCCATTTGCATCCATTCTTTCACTGGTATGATTTTAGATTGAAAATTACAATTATTTCTCCCCCTGTTTTTTTCCCCCCCCTTTTACTGTAAGGTATTTGGACTTCACCCTAATGCAGATATAACTTACCAGACTAACCTGGCTAATGAGACACTAAGTACAATAGTGAGCATCCAGCCCAAAGACAGCAGCGCTGGCGGAGGGGAAAGCCGCGAAGCAGTGGTGCAGCATCTTGCCAATGAGATGCTAGAGAAACTACCTCCAGATTATGACCCTCATGAGGTATGTGCCACTTTCTAGATACAGATGCTTTGTGTATGTAGCTCTATGTTTTATGAGTGTGCTGGTTTGAGGCTAATTGGAATATTTTGCTGAGAGAAATGAAATCCTTAGCTGTGAGAAGAAAGAAAAAACAACAGTAACCTATATCATTCCTTCTGCTGAGAAACACAACCAGTCAAAATATAGGTAAGACACTCACTGCTCACACACTGCTCAGTTCTCAGTTCTTCTGCTCCTTTCTCTCTGGCAGTCTGTGGTGGCATCTGCCTTAGCTCTAATCTGACCTAACCCTTCGTTGCCTCTAAGACAACCTCTGCTTGTCTTTTTTTGACATCTCACCTCAGATCTCTCCAGAGCTGTCTGGGGATTGATCTGGTCATTACTGAAGGGAGAGAGAGGGGGGGAAGAGGGAAGGAGGTTTGGGTTGGGAGCCTCCTGGCTGTCTGATTGTTTTGGAGGGATTTTGTGTTTCTGTATTACTTTTAACTTGCACCCAGTGTGGGGCCAAAATAAAAGATGTGATGGTTTGGGAGTTACCCACCCCCCTCCCACCCCCCCTTTGTAAAATCCCCCAGACTAGACTCATTTCTTCTGTTTGATCTTGGTCTCATTCACTCTCATTCCTTCTTGGTTGAGGGCTGCAGCAGCTCTCCTATGAGGACAGGCTGAGAGAGTTGGGGCTCTGCAGCCTGGAGAAGAGAAGGCTTCCAGGAGACCTTAGAGTAGCCTTCCAGGATCTGAAGGGGGCTACAGGAGGGCTGGGGTGGGACTATTGACAAGGTCTTGCAATACCAGGACAAGGGGCAATGGGTTTAAACTGGCAGAGGGGAGATTGAAACTGGATGTTAGGAGGAAGTTCTTTCCTGTGAGGGTGGTGAGAGACTGGCACAGGTTGCCCAGGGAGGCTGTGGAGCACAGAATCACCCAATGTGATCAAAGATCACATTGGGTGATTCTGTGCTCCACAACCTCCTTGGAGGTATTCAAGGCCAAGTTGGATGACCTGTACTAGTGGGAGGTGTCCCTGCCTGTGGCAGGGGGTTGGAACTGGATGATCTTTGAGGTCACTTCCAACCTTACCATTCTATGATTCCTATGATGTCAGGGAAAAAAGGGAAGGAGATGAATTCTGTTGTTTGTCAACTTAAGTCAGCATTTGTTCGTTCAAAACTTTCCTACCTGTATTCATGACATTATTGCATACCAGATCAGTTTTACAGTCCTGAAATGAATGAAACTAATATACTAAATTGTAAGACACTGAGGGAGTGTGTTTAAAACTGTTTTTATGCATGCCTCATTGGATAAGAGCAGCGAAAGGAGAAGCATTCATTAGTCCTAGCAACAGGGCTTGGGTTTCGTTTAGAAGAATATTGTGCTCTGGTAAGGCCATGATGTGGTACTCTTTGGGAATCAAGATACAGAAGTGGTATCTCTGGTAGCAAAAAATGGTGTCTCTGAAGTAGCAAAAAATTTAGGAAACAAAGTAAGATAATTAAAAGCAAATATTCTTCAGCAGAGGTGGCAGGTGCCTTTGCTGTCTTTGATCAGGTTCTGTGGTTCCCTTTAGAAAGTACCGAGTGAATTTGCTTAGAGTTAAAACCACAACAGAACAGTTAGAGACAGATGGTACTGAAACCAATTATATGCTGATATTCAGAGCTCCAGATTGTACTCTCTCTTGATACACTATGAATCCAGAGAAAAATCAGGCTGTCACAAGGTGGCCTTAATTTCTAAATTACTAGCCTTTGGCAATGACTTCAGAAATACCTTGCAAAACAGGGAAGCCACTTTACCCCAGAAGAGATACTTCTTTTGTTGTTTTCATGTAATGTTTCCTCTCACTGTATAATAGTGACTCAATAATAATATAATAGTGACTCAAAAAACACCCAAACCTGACTCAATGTCCAACAAAGCAAGTCACTTCTGCATGCTTTATGAGAATCCAGTTTGGCACAGGTGAAGGAAAAGAAAAATAATCCTTCCTTCTGGCCTAAAAAATGTCTTCATTTTTTTTTCACTCCTAAGGCAGAGGCTTTCATGACCACTTTTCCTTCTGGATCTTGCCTTACAGGTAACAGATTAGTGGCAAAATGATTAGGTCTAGTCGTGTGAATGAGTGAAGGTAGATGCAAGACTAAATGTCAACCTGTCACACATGGAAGTTCATAGTGAAACTGATCCTTGCAGCTTGAAAAACAGCTTGCTCAGGAATAGACATGGAGACATTCTGAAGATGCTGCACTGTATTGGAGGTTGGCTTTTAACCCAAGTAGCAATGCCTTTGTCATTAAATATTTTATGTTGTATTGATTTCACCTTATCCTCTACTAAGGCCATGACTATATTAGCAAGTATTGCATAGCAATAGGAGTTCATCTCAGGCCCCCAGGCCTCCATTAGATATTTTACTGGGAAATTTACTTTGGTCTAACTCTAGTATGAGCCTGTAGGCTGAATACTTACTAGTGGTTGGAGTAAGTTAGAATTCCTTAAGCTACTGTTTTGGCTTACTTTGGTTTGAACCTAAGCCAGTTTGCCTGCATGAAGTCTACTTTTCAGTGCTGGTGTTGTGCTAGGAAAAAGAAATTTGGAAACTGAATTGAGCCACTAATGTAGGTGCTTTTGTAGGGTGTCTCTGGTTTACTTGTCAGTTGCAGTGGTCAAGCTTCTTTCTACACATTTCATTGCTTACTTCCTTGTATACAGCTGGGTTGAGGATCACTACCACACCTTGAGCTTGTCTTCCTTCCTTAGACCATGTCACAGAATGATGAAATTCCTATAATTGCTAACAAAGACTATTAGCAAGTAACCAAACCTGGTTGAAAACAATAGCATTTCCTATAGAAACTTGATCACTTACCTTTAAATGGCAGGTATGTGGCAAACACTTTTCTGATGAATCATAGAATGGTAAGGTTGGAAGGGACCTCAAGGATCATCCAGTTCCATCCCCCTGCCATATGCAGGGACACCTCCCACTAGCACAGGTCACTTGAGACCTCATCCAACCTGGCCTTGAACATCTCCAGGGAGGGAGCAGCCACAACTTCCCTGGGCAACCTGTGCCAGTGTCTCACCACCCTCACTGCAAACAACTTCCCCCTAACATCCACTTTCAATCTCCCCTCTGACACTTCAAACCCATTGCCCCTTGTCCTGTCATTGCAAGACCTTGTCAATAGTCCCTCCCCAGCCTTCCTGTAGCCCCCTTCAGATGCTGGAAGGCTACTCTAAGGTCTCCTGGAAGCCTTCTCTTCTGCAGGCTGCAGAGCCCCAACTCTCTCAACCTGTCCTCACAGCAGAGCTGCTGCAGCCCTCTGAGCATCTTGGTGGCCTCCTCTGGACCCTCTCCAACAGTTCTATGTCTTTCCTGTGCTGGGGGCTCCAGAACTGTACACAGGGCTCCTATGAAGTGTGAGAACAAAGGAGTTGGTGGCTTGAGGACAGCTAAGAAAGATGCATAGTGGAGCTTGGCATAGCAGATAAATGCATTAGCAATTCATGTAGACAAAGCTATTAAGATTGTGGTTTTAGCTACTCCTTTCTTAAATCACCTTGTTTTATGTTAGATGACAGCTGTTTGCATAATGAAAAGAGATGTTGTAAGTAGGCTTTATGAAATTAGTATATTAATCTCAGAAAGGTTATTTCGGTTACTGAATCTTCTCTTTGGAGGTTTTATACTGTCGATTGGTATCCATCTCTTTATGTCATAATAAATACAGCCCTAGAAGTAAGTCATCTGATTGCTTGATAATAATTCTAATAAAAAACCAGCCAACCATAGCTCAGAGCTAGTATTTAAAACTAATCTTAAGAGAAAGATTTCCAGGAAAGGCATTATGTTACACCTCGTAAATCTCAGTGAAGGTCAGGATTGATTCATATACAATAAGGAAGGAAGTATGTAATTGTTTTCTGTTTTCATATCTGGTTATGCTTGGTGCTCCAGGCTCACTGTTGCAAGCATGTATTAGATGGATTAACAAATTTCTGCATTATTGGTTCCTTCCATTGTTCAAACCTTTACAGACCTTCTTGTGGGCATGTGAAAAGAAATCTGAAGGATGTTAATGTGCTGAGAATTCACTACTGAAGTTGCACAATTATCAGTACAATAATATTTTAGAATATTGGTGTTATTTTCTCTTTGTAGATTCATGAACAGAAATATTCAGGGAAATAACCACATTAGCAATATCTTCCTTAAAATGTTTTCTCAAAGAGAATCATAGAATGGTAAGGTTGGAAGGGACCTCAAGGATCATCTAGTTCCAACCCCCTGCCATAGGCAGGGACACCTCCCACTAGCACAGGTCACTCAAGGCCTCCTCCACCCTGGCCTTGAACACCTCCAGGGAGGGAGCAGCCACAACCTCCCTGGGCAACCTGTGCCAGTGTCTCACCACCCTCACTGCAAACAGCTTCCTCCTGACATCCACTTTCAATCTCCCCTCTGACACTTCAAACCCATTGCCCCTTGTCCTGGCACTCCCAGACCTTGTCAATAGTCCCTCCCCAGCCTTCCTGTAGCCCCCTTCAGATCCTGGAAGGCTACTCTAAGGTCTCCTGGAAGCCTTCTCCTCTCCAGGCTGCAGAGCCCCAACTTTCTCAGCCTGTCCTCATAGCAGAGCTGCTGCAGCCCTCTCAGCATCTTGGTGACCTCCTCTGGACTTGGTCCAACACTTCCATGTCCTTTCTGTGCTGGGGGCTCCAGAACTGCACACAGGACTGCAGGTGGGGTCTGAGGAGAGCAGAGCAAAGGAGCAGAATCCCCTTCCTTGCCCTGCTGCCCACACTACTCTTGCTGCAGCCCAGAAATCCTTCCACTAAATGATCCCCAAAATGCACACATGCTTTGTAGACTACAAAAGAAATGCATTTCTTATTTAAAGGATAAAATACATAGGCTGTATTTTGTGTAACTTGTTTCATAGTAGTGGTATGCTGTAGATTTCCAAATATTCCAGGGGGGGAATAAATCAAACTTTTTTTTTTCCCTTGATTTTTGGACAGAGGGAGAATTATCAGTTCCTGTGACATTTTCAGAAAGCAGCAGCTTTCCCTTGATTTTGTATGAAAAAAAATCAGAACACTTATTTGTGTAAATTATCCCAAAGGAATTTATTGTCTCAGCTGTGGTCTTGTGATAGCTGATTGTAGTTTTTTTCTCTTTTACAGGAAGAAGCACATTAACTCAATCTGTAAAATGAACTGTCACACTGCAAAGCATTAGCATAATTGGCTGGCACCTAGTTGTTGGACATTCTGTCCAACAAACTCATGGGTCCCTGTGATTAAAATATGATTAATAACTTTGCTGATAGCTGTTTCCCAAAGAGAATAGTATATAGAGTTGGAAATGAGTGTTTTATTGGGCTTGGAGTCAAAACTTGAGAACTGGAAATTGTCAAAGCATTTACTAATTCATACTAGCAATTACAGCTACTCAACTGCTACCTGATATTCACCTTGCAGAAACTTGCTATTCAGTGTAATAGTAATGTCTGTAGTGTTTATTATTTGTGTATAAAATATAATATACATAATAATATATGAAGTTAGATATATTTATGCAAAATGCAAAGCGAACTACAGTGAACTTCTAACCTTGCTGAGGTAGCATGCCTTACATCAAATCTTGTGTCTCCTGTTTGGCTACAGCAAAATTCCAGTGGTGTTCTGATTTTTTGAAAGAACAGACTTTCTAACTCTTTCTTCATCTTTTCTTTGTTAGTTCAAAATAAGCTCTTAAACTATCCTAGCAAACTGATCCTATGGGTCAGCTTTTCATTAATATGTTAATGGATTTAGGGTCTTATTTTACTGTTGGAGATTTTGGTTCCAGAGGCCCCTTGCAGATTTTCATCTGCATAGGAAAGGAGTGACTATGGCAGAAATCAGGGTTCAGGCTGCTTTACTGTGAAAGCTGACTCTTATGAATTTATACAAAGTTAATTGTTGGTTATTAATTTTGATGTCCTTGATGTCCAGAGGAAGATTATTAATAACTCTGAAAATTGTTTATTAATGTTAAATCTCGATGCACATGGCTGAGTAGTACTGAGTGCAAAGAGTTATTCGCCTTCTGAAAGCTGAATTGTAGTGGAGAAAAACTCTCAAATCATAGAATCATAGAATGGGAAGGTTGGAAGGGACCTCAAAGATCATCCAGTTCCAACCCCTGCCATAGGCAGGGACACCTCCCACTAA
>VWZE01025091.1:139576-164308 GCA_013396675.1 Eubucco bourcierii | reverse complement strand
AATCCCCTCCCTTGCCCTGCTGCCCACACTGCTCTTGCTGCAGCCCAGCACACAGATGCTGTCTGGGCTGCACTCACACTGCAGCCTCATCTGGAGCCTTTCATCACCCCAGACCCCCAGGTCCTTTTCCTCAGGGCTGCTCTCAGCCATTCCCCACACAGCCTAGGTCTGTGCTTGGGATTGTGCCCACCTAGGTGCAGGACCTTACACTTGGCCTTGTTGAATGTCATGAGGTTGGCCTGGGCACAGCTCTGCAGCCTGTCCAGGTCCCTCTGGATTGATCCCTGCCCTCTAGCAAGTCGACTGTGCCACACAGCTTGGTGCCAGCTGCACACTTGCTGAGGCTGCACTGATTCCTCTATCCATGGCACTGACAAAGCTGTTGCACTATTGTCATTCAGGTGAAAGCTCAACTTCAAAAGATGGGAGCCTTTCAACCCATAAACATATTTCTTCGTCAAGAAATTGACTGCATGCAACAGGTTATATCAAGAGTTCGAACTACCCTGACTGACCTCAAGTTGGCTATTGATGGTAAGTTACAATATTTAAAATCACACCCACTAGGATGCAATGTTTGTTACTAGTTGTTGCTTATATTATGCAACTAAACATTTCCCTTTCTTTCATCCCTTTCTATCTCATTCTTTTTTGCTCTCCCCAACCCTTATTTTTTTTCTCTTTTTATCTCTCTATTGAGTGACCACTAATCCCACCCCTTAAAGCCTTCTGACTTCATCTCTAAGGACACTTCTCCTTAATTTATTCTGTATGCATGTGCTTCAGTAGTGCAGTTCATATCCCATAGCACTACTACACTTCTGTGATTCTCTCCAGGATCTCTGTAGAGCTCAAAGGAGCTGTATTGCATGATTAAGTTCACAAGTCATGTGCCAGAGAATTTTACGAAGCTAAGCTGAGGCATAATCATCTAGAACAAGGTAAAAGTGTTGCTGCTAAATGGTTAAGAGACAGGGCACTCAGGAGGCCAGGTGGTAAAGACTCTAAGTGAATGTGGGATTTGCAGTGCTGGTTAAAGTGGTTGCACCAAATAGGATGTCTTTAAATGGAGGCTAGAGTGGGAGTGCAGTCAGAAGAGAGTAATAAGGTTCTTCTTTTAGCCATCACAAGAGATAGAGAAGAGCACTCCCTCTCAGAGACAGGAGTCTTGCTGAAAGTGAGCAATGGTGAATGCAGTTAAAATAAATCAAGAGTTCAGGCAACTCGAAGCAGATGGAAAATTTGATCAGAGAAGAAGCGAGGAAAATGGAAGTACTGATGTTACTGTCTGCTCCAGGAAGGGATGTAAGCTGTTGCTCAGCATAAATGAAAATGAAATAGGAATGGTTCACTCCCTCTGGTGAGGATCTCAGTCAGGTCTGCTGTTCTCTAGGCAAAAAAAACCCCAAACAACTGAGGTAGAAAACAGTCCCCACAGGGAGAAGGTCTGATACAGATGATGCCAGTACTCTGATCTGAGGTACTCATGGTTTCCAGACTTTTGACAGAGCCTTTCATGAAGGAACATTTCTTTAATCTGTATTTTTGTTACACAAGAATCAAAAGCTATTTTTTTCCCTGTCATTTATACGATAGAGCGAGGCAATGATGCATGCTTGGGAAACATCGTGCCTCAAATACGAATCCAGCAGAGAGGTTCATAAATGTGCCCAAGGCTAATTAGCTTCCATGCCCCATAATAACCTATGCAGACATCAAACTGGAAGAAACAATTGGTCTCTGTTTCAGTACTGAACTGAAAGTTTCCTTTTGTAGGTGCATTGAGTCCCTTTTCAAGTAAATTAAAATAATGCTTTCCATCCCACAAAGGATTAATCTTTCCTTGATTGTGACAGATATATTTAACGTCTCAAAATGTACAATATTCTGCAGAGGAGTGGATGAGTAAAATGATTTATTTGCACTTGGTATTCGCTTCCAGAGTGGCCATAGTCCTCTACTAGGTGTTTAATCAAGTTAATGCTATAGCTTTTGTGCACCCCTCTAAAACATCCTAATTTCTTAGGGGCAGGCAAGTTAAATGCAATGAAAAATGGCTGTGGAACAGATGTGTATTTAACAATAACAGTGAATGGCTTCGGAAAGATGAATGACAAATGAAGCACACGTGGTAGAGTGTTTTTTAGGGGATGGAAAGCACATTTAGGCACATCAAAAGGGAAACCCCTAAACTCTGTCTTACTAGATTCTCCCCAAACACTGGTCAGCTTCAGTCTCAGATCATCTGAGGTGCTTTTTCTTTACCATGACATCATCTGATCTGCCTGCTCAAGCTGGTTGTATGAGTTTTGACACATGCATTGGTCGTGCATCTGGCTTCGTGAACCTGTTAAGGCCTGAACATCCACTTAGAGCAGATCTAAAGTCTCAAACAAATTTTGTGTTTAAGAATATAGCATATCTTCAAGTTGTGTCATGTAACTGTGAAAGGAGATCTGAATATTTAGTGCTACAGGTTGGATGTGAACAGATGGACCTTGTCATTCTGCTCTTGCTCACTGAGCTACATTTGGGCTAATATAAAACCCTCCTCAGTGGCAATCCATGTGCAAATGAACATGGGGGATGGTGAGGGAATTAGCAGAGACAGTTTTATCCCTCTGTCCAGAGGGCAGACTGAGCAGTATTCAGCTTTTAGGAGAAGTGAGGATGCTCAGCATGTGTCTGATGTTCGTTGGCAGCCATGCACCGCAAGCCTGCGTCTCCACCAATAAACTTTGCTGCCTGCAGGGATACTTCTGTTGGATCAAATTGTAATAATTAGGTTGTAGCTGCACTTTGTACTCTCAGTTATGTCCCAACCATTAGTTCTGTTTTAATTACTTATTGATTGCCCAGAATGTATTTCACAGTTGGTATAATACAGAGCTTCACATAAATCAGAAAACAGCAATGGTAATTGTCCTCTCGAGTGACCTAAACAGAGACTATGTTCCAAAATAGAAATCTTTTCAGAGATAAGGAGCAGAAATACAAACTGCTCCTTATTTCGAACCAAAACTCCAGACCCTAGTGGGTTATGAACATCAGATTTTGAGCCCCTGGCAGAAGGCAGCCATGTTCCTATTAGGGCAGTGTATGAAGGGTAGAGTTCCTGTGTACATGCCTTATCTTCCTCCACAGCATCCTCTGGCAGGCAATACCAATACCCTAGGTGTTTATTGGAGAGTGGGCACCTCAGAATCCCTCTCCTACTAATGGAGATAGTGTCTTTAAATGCAGCAAATTCTGATGGCTAGTTACTGCTAAGCTCTTCAGATTTGTTTTAGAGGGGAACTGGATGTGGCCTATCTGTGGGCCTGTGGGGAGTGTCTTTATCTCTCCATGCACTGAAGTAGGAATGTTAAGCATTTTGATGAAGCCTGGTGTACCTTCTGTTGGGGAACATAGTGAGAAGAGGCATTTTGAGGGAGCTTTCCCTAGTCTGCCTTGAATGCCTTGCATGAATCTCAGCAGTGGAGCACACCTATAGTAGCACTGAAAGTAGATACTGAATCCTTAGCAATGGAAATGAACGCAGCTTTTAATTTGGCTTTACGAGCTGATGTTTTTTAACTTACTTGGTTTGACTCATTTGTCTAGATCTACATTATACTGTGGCCATAAAACCACATCCACCTTGGCATTTGTTTCTGGTACCTTGTAGTTTGTATTTTCAATCAAGTCCTTTGGAACTGCCTATTCCATGAACAAGTGGAGGCCATACAAGAAACCTTGGATGTTTTATCCTTTCATGTCATATATGTGCAATGTGACCAGAGAACCCCTGCTGCTATTTGTGCACTACTTGCAGAGTTAGGAGAGAGAAATCATTTTCCTATCAATGTATTTTCTGAAAATTCAATGATTCTTCTAAAACCTTTTCCATGACTCCTGGAAGCCTTCTCTTCTGCAGGCTGCAGAGCCCCAACTCTCTCAGCCTGTCCTCACAGCAGAGCTGCTGCAGCCCTCTGAGCATCTTGGTGGCCTCCTCTGGACTTAGTCCAACAGTTCCATGTCCTTCCTGTGCTGGGGGCTCCAGAACTGCACCCAGGACTGCAGGTGGAGTCTGAGGAGAGCAGAGCAAAGGAGCAGAATCCCCTCCCTTGCCCTGCTGCCCACACTGCCCTTGCTGCAGCCCAGCACACAGTTGCTGTCTGGGCTGCACTCACACTGCAGCCTCATGTTGAGCTTTTCATCACCCCAGACCCCCAGGTCCTTTTCCTCGGGGCTGCCCTCCAGCCATTTACCACCACCTTCTTTGTATCCACACAGATATATACCATGTACCTGTTGGCTAAATGACACATAACTTTGATGTGTGAAAATGTGTTAATCCACCAGCATGTTTCAGGTATCATTTCTGCCAGGTTGAGAAGTGTGAGAAAATGCAGGTGGGGCTATTAAGACAGAAGATACTGGAGAGTCAAAAATGATGCTTTTTTGGTATGCATTTCTAATATTTTTTTGATCTTTGTAATAGAAACAAAGCTGAATAATAACTGTTAGAAATAAGACCTTGAGGAATACTGGTGCATTTTTACTAGTTTCTGTACGTCTCAGTCATCAATTTAATACCTTATTAAAAAACTTTTTCATTACCAGCTTTTACCTACTCACCATCCTTATTACCAGCCAGCATTTTGGCCTTGAGAATTTCCTTGTTACCATTCATGTAAGAAGATGTTGAAATACCCAGAGCTACATGTAGGTGTGAGGTGTCCTATGGCTCTACATACATAACAGAAATCCCTTAGAATTCCTACATCATCCACACAAACCTGTGTGTGAAGGCCCTTAAAGAAAGAGCTAAAGGTTCACTGTTTTTTTGCAGCTCAGAATATTGTGGGTATTGTTTGTATCCTGTTGCTGAAAGGGATTTTTATGTAGTAGCTCCCAAGAAGATTATAAATGCACTCCAAAAAAGCCCAAAGAGGTACTTTATAATTTATGCCAATCTACATGGTGGAAAACTGAAGCTCAGGAAACTAATCTTACCAGGGTGCACAGAAAACATCTTTACCCATGAAGGGAGGGATGATGGACACATTCCCACTGGCTGGCTAAGTTCTCTTTTGACTTGCACTGCCTCAGGACTGCTAACACTAACACGGATTTAGTTTTGCCTGCTGCTGCTGGCAATAGACTTTGGGACTGAAAGATCTTAGGCTCTTGCCTTATTAATTCTTGCAGCGTGTGTGCGTGTGGCTCATAGGGTTCATCTGTGTATCCTACTTTTGGGTGAGGATTTTATTGGATGATGATTAAAAGCACTCACTGAGGACATTAATGGAATGTAACAATGAGGAATTCATTTGAGGAATGGAGAGGATGAGCCTAGTGTGTCTTGTGGCATAGCTACTCTTGGCTCAGCAGCTCTCATCCATTATTTACTTCTGATCTTCAGAAGAATGCCAGAATGCCTGCTGTTATGCTTTAAAAAGTGTGGCATGTTATTTCTGGACTGCTTAATAAGTGTAATGTGTGCTTGCCACGATGCTGGCCAGGACAAGTGTTTAGAAACACCCATTGCACTTAAGACAAATTGCAGAGAACAGTTTATCTGCCTGTTCTGTTACTCTAGCTCAGGGTGGTGGTCTGCATCACCTTTTGGGAGATGTCCATGGGTTTCCTTCTTCAAATTACTGCTTTACAATTGGTTTGGTGTGTGGGTGTGTGTTTGGTTTTTTGTTTGTTTTGGTGGGAGCACAGATATCCTTAGTACTGGAGCTGGTAGGTCTTCAGAGCAGGTTGCTTTCAAGCTGCGTTCTTCCCGACCAAAGGAATTAGCTGTTGTGGACGATCCAGGATTTCCACACTCTTCTCTCTGAAAAATCACACACCACTCAAGTTTCTCAGTTTCTTTCGTGTCTCCTCACTTGAGGAATTAAATCAGAGGATTCTGCAGCAGAAAAGGGCAGTGGGAACTAACAGGAAACAGAACAGAGATGATCTGATAGTGTTGTGCACTGTAAGCCTTGGCTTCCTCTTCTGAAGCCCAAGAGCAAAAGAAAGTGATAAAATGTTGAAGGCCTTGGAATTGAAGCAGCTTTATGGAGTCAAATGAGCTTCTGGGAGCTTCCTGGAAATCATGTCCAAATGCTAAAGTGACCAAGTGCCACAAGTGAAAAAGAAGAAATACCCAAAACACTATCTGAAGCAAATAAATTGACTTCCTTCAGCACAGCAAATGGTTGTCACTGAGCTAGCAAAACATGCAAAAGCTTTAAGAAAAAAAGAAAGATTAAGTTTAAAATACAGGGAAATGTACTTGGGCTTTTATTGGTTTTATTGAGTACTCTCCAATACATTGTACCTTTGGGTGAAATAATAAATAATGCTTTCTTTTCTTTGGGGAAAGCACAAGCAAGTTAGGCTGAAAGGGAGGAAAGCTTATTAAGTTGTAAGTAAGTTGGGATTTTTCTCTTCAGCACTTCAAACAAAGAATAGGTGAAGGCAAGAAGTGACTGTTCCAATAATAAATCTCATTGCTTGGGAGGTAAATTTCAGTAGGGATTAATGGGTGAAAAAGATCAGCTTCTGTAGTTGCAACTGTGACAGTCAGGAACAGACTGATGCTCTCACTGAGCTTTTTCCTCTGTGTACTGTTAAGGTTAGCTTAACAGACTCATTGTCTAGCAACTATTATCCTTAAGGGATAGTCTCCAATCCTATAATAATGATGTCAGCTATTGGCAAACTGTACTTGATGGAGAAACTAGCTTCTCCTCATCTCATTTATACCCCACTTAATCCTTCCAGTTATTCTTGATTCACATCTGTGCCTGTGGGAAACAAACCAGTCAGTGAATTGAGGCTTTTTTTGGGGTTGTGCTGGACTTTTTGTTCCTAACTTTATCCACTCATTTGGATGATATATGCATGTTTTCTGGTTTGAATATGTGCTTCCCTAAATGTGAAATTCAAACTGTAGATGCAAAACTTTACAGATTCCCACAGTTTTTCCTTCAGCTTGTGGTGGGCATGGTAGTGGCAACTCCACAAAATAATAGCCCTGATCTACCCCATCCAGTACATTATTTACTGACTCACCCTAAACCCAGGTCAATTTAAAAGGACAGATTATCTAGAGAGTGGTGTCACTGAAAACTCATTGTCCTAGTAAATGTCAGTATTTTTATGGAGGCAACAGTACTGTGCATGGATTATGTGAGCATGCACTGCCACTGCAAAAAAAAAAAACAAACCAGCCCAACAACCCAAAATCCAACAGACAATCAAACACACACCTCCCAAAATAGCAACCAACCAACAAACAAAACCCCAACTACTCCCACCAAAAAACAAACAAAACCCCCCAAAACAACCAAACCAAACCAAACCAAACCAAAACCAAAACAAAAAAACCTCCAACCCTGAAAAAAGAAAGGGGAAAAAAAACCCCCAACTTAAATCATGCCTTTAGGTTTATTCTACTAACTGATTTCCCACTGGGAATCTTGATAATGGAAATGTAGAAAGTTCTCATTGCTAACAATGAATTTCACGACTATAATCACTGCCAGTACATGCTGAGGTTATAGATGAGTTACAGAATGTATCTCCATCATTGATCATGTCTGTGGGAACCATTAAAATCTATTAAATTTTTTTAAAGTGATTAGTCACATCCCAAACACAGTGTGAATACAATGAATACAAATCTGATGTGTGAGGGAGGATGGCTTCTTTTAAAACTTCATTTCTGATCAAAATAACAGAAGGAATATCATTTATCTTGCCACCTTTAACTTTGAATCAAGCCTTATAAGTTTGGGCAAATTAACTGCAAGCTGATAAGACTTTAGTGCAACAGGTATGCAATTAAGGCACAACAAAAGAGGGTTTATGATTAGGCTCAGAATGTAATTTGGAAGTTTTAATTGCCTTTGCAAGCCAGGGGAAAGTTCATTCTGAATGTTTTACTTATCTTCCAGGAACCATAATCATGTCAGAGGAATTGCAAGATGCTTTGGATAATATGTATGATGCTAGAATTCCAAAACTGTGGTTTAAGATTTCCTGGGAGTCAGCTACTTTAGGGTTTTGGTTTACAGAGCTCCTTGAAAGAAGCCAGCAGTTCAGCAGCTGGCTGCAGAGTGGTCGACCAAATCAGTTCTGGATGACTGGATTCTTCAATCCACAGGTAAGACTGACAGAGAGATCTTCTTAACTCCTGTGCAACTCTTAAATTGGACCTTGAGAGAACTTCAAGATGACTCAATAATGAAGTGTAGGCTAATTCCAGTAGAAATATATTAAAAATTAACTTCAACATCTATTGAAGATTTAATTTTTTTTTTGTTAGACCAACATGATGGAATGCATCTTCTAGTTGCTTTAATTATAGTGTGGAAATTGGGTAAACACATCTTCTCACATTTCAGTGTTATCCTCCTTTCCCCCCCTCTCTGTCACAAAAATCTGGTGTTCATTCATTATATTAAAATCCCCTAAGAGTACAAAAGAAGATAAGTTTCACAACTTTGACCCAGGAAGAAGAGATTTGGACTTGGCTTTCAGTCCTTGAAAATCAGTTTCTTGAAGTGGAGGTTTTTGTTATTTATACCACCCCAGGATTGTGCCAGACTCCGTCTGCAGAGACACACAAAAAAATAGAGCCTCTTGCCTGCACCATCTGAAATAACAACCTGGCACAAAATGAAAGATAAAAAGGAAACAGCTGAGCATAGAATTAAAAGAAGTGAAGTATGCATACCTAGATGATGTGTAGTCTCCTTACACAGCTATCCCCGTTCATTAAAGCTTTTTGTGATTCACAGATGTTTGTGGGAAGTAGGAGTTGTGGAAGTGAGTCATTGTGAGAGTATCCAGCCAACAGGTTTCTGTGAAGCCTTAGCAAAAAGCTATTTTAAATATCTATTTTAATCTCAGTACTTGTTAGCAATGCAAAAGCTAGCTGAAACAGCTGCCTAGAATAGAGAAAGCGACAGCGGCAAATATTCTCTAGGAGTGCTGCTGGGAAATGTCCATCTATCATCTATCCTGTGTCAGCTGTCAGCTGATAGCCCTTTAAAGCATGGAAGTGTGCTGACAGAATCCCTGAGCAAAGGAATCCCAACCAAGAGTCCTAAGGAGAGGAGTTTTAATAAAATGATTATGCTCTCATAGTTTGTTAGCAACACATCAACAGTGGCACATTTAACTGAGGCAGTGATCAGGCAGGCCACAACCCGAACTGGCTTTTGGGTTTGTTGGTGTTTGTAATACCTGAAAAATTGTCAGAAAAATCTTTTTGCCTGTGAGATGAAATGCAGCTGCTGTGTAATTTGTAATCTGCCTACTCACATACGCTGTTTATAGTCAGTGGGTAAATGCCATGGATAACACAAGACAATAAAGCAGATTTATAGCACTGGGAGAAGGAAGCATGCTGGCAATCAAAAATAATATAGGGCCTGGCTTTGCCTTCTCTTGGGCTGTTTATACACAAGGATAAATTCAGTAATTGCACAGAAGTTAATCTTTATTTATAGTGATACAAATGAGAGCAGGCTCAGGCTTCTATGTGAAAGAAACCTGATTCCCTCTGTGCATTGGGCTAAGGTAATTGGAGTGAACAGAACAAGAGGTGCCATGAATCTTCTGCCCTCTTGGAAGTTAATCTGATGCCACTGGATTTTTTTTTCTTCCTGAAAAGAATGTGACACTGTGCATATCTAATTGCTAGCTCCCAAATTCCATATTGTGGCTGACATTGTTGTATTGTTCCCTTGTTTACATCTCTGTATCCAGGTGCTGGCACTTGTCTTAGACACTGATTTTTAAGCCCTCTGAGGCAGAATTTCCCTTTTGGTTCTATAGTGTGTAACATAGTAATACCTTGGCCTATTTCTAAGACACTCAGATGTCAAAACATTGCAAAGACTAATAAAAAGTGCAGTGCCTCCATTCCTCTGTGCCCAGCTGGTTCTGGTAAACCTACTGTACTTCGCTCACTGTAGGAACTGCAAAGTGAGTGACAAAGAAGGAACCTCCTAAGCGAGGTAAAGGAGAGAAAATGATTATAGAAGCTATATAATTAACTGATTTCCATATACCTGGTAGTAGCTTCCACAGATGCCTGCTTCTCCATCACTAAAAGGTTCAGAGTTAGTTTTCACTGGTGATTTTATCAGCCTTCAGTGAACACACCAGGGAGAAGTTCAGGAGAAGGCAGAGGAAGAAAGGAGAAATAATCTTCCCTGTTTCTGAAGTCTCAGCATGCCTGCCCCCCACCAACACAACAATACACAGATTCACAGACCATGCAAACAAAACTAAAACTGTGCAAAGATTACCAGAAATCAAACCCAATGTCATGGCAAGTGGTCTATTATGTGCCTGACAGAGAGGTTTGAGGGGAGCCAAGCCCTCAGCTGTAAAGTGGCACCTCAAGCCACTTGATTCATTCTCACTGTTTATTGTGCTGTTCACCTGCTCTGGGATACCCAGCTGGGCCTCCAGCTCACAGCTATAGCCTTTAAACACTGTCTAGGATTCATTCAAATGAGCAGAGAAGTGTTGCAAGTCCCACTGCAGACAGCACATAGGTCCTGCCATCTCTGTGAGAACAGTCTGCACTCCAAATCTTATCCCTGAAGACAGCTCACAGCTCTGAGCTTACTTTTGCTCTAGTGTTTTCCACAGTGCCTTTGAACTATTCCCTTAATACAGTCATTTCTCTGTCCTGTCCTCTTCAGGCTCTTCTTTCTTGAATATTTCACTTTATCTGGGATCTAGCAGCCCTCTGGGGCCTTCTGGCAGCGAACGCTTGGTGTATTTTAAACTCTTGGTACCAGCATGTTTCTGCAAATTAAAATTCCACAAATTAACTACAAAGATTCAGCTTTCATTTAATGGTGTTTCTGATAGAAGAACTTGGCCTTTAATCCTGTCTCCCTTAGCTATCTGCTAGAGTTCTCGACTACTTCAAATGCAATTACAATTATCCATCCTAACACAAAACCTCTTTAAAACACTCCTCCTGAGGTCTCTGGAATGGTGTTAGTGAGAGGCAACCAATGTCAATTAGCCAAAACATCTGAGTTCATGAATGTCACCTCATGTTCTCCTAACTTGAAGGGCACTGCACAGCTGCAGAGTGCTCAGCACATGCAGCAAACACTCGAGTCCCAGCAGCCAGAGGCTGTCCTCTGCACTCAGCAGACTAACATGCTCTTGGTGCTGGTAGACAGCAGCTTCACCATGAGCCAGATACGTGTCCTCATGACCAAGAAGGCCAACAGTATTCTGTTGCATTCTGTACATTAATACTAGTGTAGCCAGCAGGGCAGGGGTGGTTCTCCTTCCTCTCTACTCCATCCTGGCAAGGCTGCATCTGGAGTGTTGTGTCCAGTTCTAGGATCCCCAGTTCAAGGGACACACAGAACTACTGGAGAGAGTCCAAAGGAGAGTGACAGGGATGATTAGGGGAATGCAGTGCTTCCCTTGCAATGAGAGGCTGAGAGACCTGGGCATTTTAGCCTGGAGAAAAGAAGAGTGAGAGGTAAATACATAAAGGGCAGAGGTTATGAGGATGGGGCTGGGTTCTTGTCAGCGGTGTCCAGTCATAAGCAAAGAGGCAGTGGGTATGAACTAGAGCACAGGAAGTTCCACTTGAACTTAAGGAGAAACTTTGAGAGTTAGAGGCACTGAAACAGGCTGCCCAGAGAGAATGTGGAGTGAATGTCAATAGTCCCTCCCCAGCCTTCCTGTAGCCCCCTTCAGATCCTGGAAGGCTACTCTAAGGTCTCCTGGAAGCCTTCTCTTCTGCAGGCTGCAGAACCCAAACTCTCTCAGCTTGTCCTCATAGCAGAGCTGCTGCAGCCCTCTGAGCATCTTGGTGGCCTCCTCTGGACTTGGTCCAACACTTCCATGTCCTTCCTGTGCTGGGGGCTCCAGAACTGCACACAGCAATGTGGGAATGTAGGATTTGTAGGAAATGTGGGAAAGCACTGGATTTAAACAACTGAATTTAGTTTTGTGTGACATTCAGTGAGATGTCACTATTGTATGGGGTGGGGAAGGGTGAAATGGGTAAGTTCAACAATTTAAAAGCACTGTGACATATTCAATCTCCTTAGGGTTTCCTCACTGCTATGAGGCAAGAGACAACTCGCATGAATTTAGCCAAAGGATGGGCACTCGACAGTGTTGTCTTGCAGAATGAAGTGACCAAGATGATGAAGGAAGATGTGACTGGCCCTCCTCCTGCTGACATTGGTGGGGTTTACATTTATGGCCTTTTCCTGGAAGGGGCAGGTTGGGACCGCAGAAACAGTAAGCTGGTTGAGCTGGCACCGAAGGTAAGGATCAAGTGAAAACGTCTGGCTGTGGCATAGTGTGGTGTGCTCAGAGAACACCAGCAAGTACTCTGAGTGCAGTGGTTCCACAGTGGACTTTTAAGAGGGCAAAGCACTAGCAGGTCTGGGAAGAAGGTAGATTGTCCACTCACCAGAATTAAACAAAAATATTCCTGTCAGAAAACGAACTTAGGATGCAGAGCACTAGAGCAGACCAGGTTCTGGGCTCTTTGGCTTCAGGAGCCCAAGAACCATAGCTGCATTTGAAAAAAAAAAAACCAAAACCAAACAGTGCAACCCATAGCCAGCCTTTTTTTGACTGACCAAGTGGGACCCTATCACAATGTCCAAAGCCCGGGACTGGGTTTGGTGACAGCTACTGTGGAGGTCAGTGTCTGGATGGCTAGAAATCCCTGGCATTTGGTTTAGAATAGCAGGAAGAGCATTAGTTCTGGGCTTATGATCAGTTATCCATGCATGGAGTTCCACTTAACTGGTGTGACCAAGCAGATTTAAAACCTAGCCATGGAGCAGTGATTAGCTGCTGTGGTCACTGCCCAAGGAAAGCTGCCATTGTCTGCACTACTGATTTTTTTTTCCAGGCTGTCCTGGAACTGGAGTTGTGATAAGTCCTCTCCATGGGTAAAAACACTTTTTTGTCTGCCTAAGAGCAGACTCTTACATGCCAAACCTTGCCAGCTGTAGCTTCTGGTGACAGCTGTTGCCTGGTTTGTCAAAAGACACCTTCAAACATGGAGTTGACACAGGCACAGCAAGCTCTTGGGTTGTTCTCCCCCTGCCAATGAATACTTTATATTGCTGGGAGGCCTGAGAGGCTCTAGTCTGCATAAACACCTTGTACCTCTTGTACCTTGTGTCTTTGAAGCTCCACTGCCAGCAGTCTGGAGGTAACAAGTAGGCTTGCAAAAGGCATTCTGGCCTTGGTAGCTTATTGATGGAACAGGAGGTGGAGAAAGAATGGGGAGTACTAGCCAAAGTGGGGAAAGGATGGGGAAAAACCAAACAATTATCTCTCTCCCTGCTGCTTTCTTTTCCTTCCAGGCTTCTTGACATCTGTTGTCTCTGAGCAGCCACTGGCTTAGAGTCAATGCAATAGAGAGCAGAGGAGTTGTGTTCTCATGTATACCCCTGCCGAAGTGCTTTTGCTGAGGACCATGAGTGAATCCAGCTCCAGCACTTGTAGTTCAGACACCCTGTCCTGCCTCTCTAATGCTGAGTTCCATCTCTCTTTCAACATTCAGGTGCTGTTCACGAGTCTTCCTGTAGTCCACGTGTATGCTGTTAGCACCACAGCGCTGCCGAGTGACCCCAAGCAGCAACAAGGGAGTGTGTACTGCTGCCCTGTCTACAAAAAGCCTCGGAGGACAGATCTGACATACATTTTCTCTTTGCATCTGAAAACAGTGCAGAATCCTGACCATTGGACCCTACGGGGGGTTGCACTGCTCTGCAGTTCAAAATAAGGACCGACAGGTAAAGAGAGAGCCACCCAGGGAGACCCATCTGCAGCCAGTAGGGCTTCTGCTGTTCCTGACAAAGTGGTGGCTCTGTGCTCTTAGGGGTATGGGGATTAGTATGTGATGTATAGTGTTAGTTACACGTAGATCACTTTGCTCTGGTCGCAGCAAAAGTGCTGAAGGCATTTAACTTAGGAATATCAGAGGGAAAACTGTTGCAGGTGTAGAATTTGGCAACTGTTACAAAGCGAGTAAGGCTATAATCAACTAGATTGCTGGTAAGGGAAACACTAGGGAAAAGAGGCACTTATGATAGTGACAAGTATTCTAATTATGGTGGTTCTTTTGTAGATGTTATCTTCTTAACATAAGACAAAATATGATATAATTCCTTTAAAATCCAACTTCTTAGTTAAAAACTTAGCATCCATCTCCTTATTAAATCTGTGAGGACAAGTGAATTAAAGGTATGGCAACACATTGCCTCTCAGCATGTATTGCAGTGCACAGCTCCTTTGATTTTGCAGCTGTAGGCTTACTGGGTGGTTTAACAAGTGGTTGCTGTAATTGGTGGGAGGTCTCCCTGCCTATGGCAGGGGGTTGGAACTAGATGATCCTTGCAGTCCCTTCCAACCTTACCATTCTATGATTCTATAATTTCCTTCAGCTTGTTTATACAAATGATTGTGGAAGCTGCACGAACAGGTGAGTTGACCTTGCACATGTAGTGGCCTCTGCACACATTAGCTCTTTTCTGAACCTATAAAGAAGATCTACACACACTTCAGCATTAGCAAAAGAAGAGGTTTGAAACTCAGAGTAAACACATTTGACACCAGTTTGGCACCACTCATTGCCTGAACGTGGAATCTCAAACTTCTCAACTGCTTTTTATTCTGCAGTTTAGATAAGGGGAGGGGAAAAAAAAAAAAAAAGAAAAAAAAAAAAGAAAAAAGCAAAAAAAAGAAAAAAAAAGAAGCCATTTCTGGAAGTAGCTTCACCTGAAATGATTGAAGTAATTTTTGTGTGCTACCACCATGTCTGTCTACCCTGTAATTGAAGGGTAATTGCTACTGCTCTTTTAACAGACAGCAAACTGGTTGGGTTTTTTTTTCACTAGCACAAATTCAAAGCAAAATAAATTGCTGTTGGATGTTACTGCAGTGAATGCTTTCTTAATCACTTCTTTTTTCCTCCCCCTTGTAAATGCTTTCCATTTTTTTTTTTTGTATAAACAATTTCTTTTCAGCTGGTGTCTAAAAAAGACTTCATCCTTTCCCATAACCAGTCTTACTCTGCAGTTAGCAATTGCAGGGCTCTTTCCATGAGGAAGTTTGATGTTCATGCACCCACCCAGGACTAAGCAAAAAGTGCCAGGTTTGTTCTTGGAAAACAGCAGAGAGGGACAGGATCCCTTTGTGGCACTGAGCCAGGAGCAGCACTTGTTGCACACACAGTGTCGGTGACATCTCACCAAGCAGAGCCACCTGTTCAAAACACACACACCAGGCCTCCACAGCTGTGCACCAACCAATTTCCCGGAGAATTTTGTTCCTGAGAAGGGGGAAAGGTTGAGCTTTCAGATCACTCCTCTTGGAAATGATAAAAAAGGGGGAAGTTAGAGGTGGGAAAGGTTCTGCTGTTGTATGGAAAGGGAAGTTGTAAAGCACAGTGTTCTCCCCATACGGTGCTGTTGTGAAGGAGTGTGGGGTGCATTAACTTTGTTCTCTTGGTACATCTCAAATCCAAGTCAGTAGCACTGATAAAGTGAAGGGCATGCACTGAAATACTTTGTGCAACTGAAGAATTCACTGCTTGATATGAAAACAGAGCATCCTCTGAACAGCTGAATTTAGAAGTAAACATTAAAAAAATACATATTTAATAAGGGTTATATGCAGTGCTATGTGATAAGCTCCATGGAAACTGCATCACTTCCTTCCTTTATTGAGTAAAAGAGAAAATGGAATGCAATATAAAGAAAATCTATAGGCAATTATGTTCTGGCACTTAATGTTCTGCTGTATAAAAATGCAAATAAATAGCTTATTTGAACTTTGACATTTTCAATTCAGTCACTAAACCCTGTTTGTCAGCTCAGGAAAATGTCAAACCTGGCAGAACAGCATGCAGGCCACGTTAGAGAAGAACCAGACAGATCATGCAGTACTTCCATATAGCTGTGGTGCTATCTGGAACTGAAAAAAGAGCATACAGCCACCTGGTTCTAAGAAAAACTTCCTATAAGTTGTAATAAAAAGCAATCAAATATCCAATCTATCCTGTAAGCTAGACTTTTTTTTTTTTTTTTTTAATATGTATCTACAGTGGAGATGTGCAATTTAGAGCTGAAAGAAATGTCTTCCTCTCCCTGTCTCCATTTCTTCCCCTGCCCTGCCCTTCCATTCAATGGAGCTGCTGCTTCCAATCTGACAACAGCAATTTGATTTGAAATGTCACTGACATATTACAACATTGAATCATAGAATGGTAAGATTGGAAGGGACCTCAAGGATCATCTAGTTCCAACCCCCTGCCATAGGCAGGGACACCTCCCACTACTATAGGGCACTCAAGGCCTCCTCCAACCTGGCATTGAACACCTCCAGGGAGGTTGTGGAGCACAGAATCTTTGATCTTTGCTCACATTGGGTGCTTCTGTGCTCCACAACCTCCCTGGGCAACCTGTGCCAGTGTCTCACCACCCTCACTGCANCCAACCAGGCTTCCCTGATTACTATTGCTAAAACTGTTTCACTTCAAGTGTGATGTGCACAGAACTGAATGAAAGAACTGCCAGGCAGGATATTTGAAATCAAACTAATTATATTTAAATTATAGATGAACAATTAGCTGGGAGTCCTCAAACAATGTATATGGATAACCAAGTTATGCTCTGCTGTTGAAATAAATCTGAGATATGAAATACAATCATACAGCTTTGGGCAATATTGTACACTTTTCACACAGTAATGACTAACATTGCTTTAGGTGAGTGCTCTGAAGGCAACTCCATTTGAGAATGAAGAGAGCAATAGAGTCTCGCACCTCACGGCAGCGTAGCAGTCGTGTTTACAAACGTATCTGATGTCAGGGCACTGCCTCCTGAGTGTTGCAGATAAACAGCATTCCATACTCCAAAGGGTGTCTGTCTCATAATCCCTGAGGCTGTGGCTGGTCGATGATGATGATGGTAGGAAACAAAGAATCGAGTTATGGATTTGCCCTGTACTTCAGTGGCTTTGTAGAACAGATTTTAATTACAGTGAAGCTCAGAAAAAGTAAAACAAAACAAGTCCCTCATCTGGTCAGTTACCTTCATGAGCCCTGTGATCATCTGTCTAGAGTAAACCATTCTTTAAAAGATCTCAGGGAAATTTATTTGCAGTATTTTATTTTTCTACTTACCCAGAACCCATGCACTAATCTGATTCCTATTTTACTGCTTCATGACCTTACCTTTCTCACAATCACATCTTTCCAAAACACGAGTACAAGACCTCATTCATTTCCCCCCTCTGCTGTCCTATACTTAACCTGTCTTCTGCTTTTGCTGTTCCTAACATTCTAAGTGCACAAAATGCATTGCTTACATGCACCAAACCTTCCTCTTCCAGAACTCTGGAAATAATCTCTAGTTGTTTCAGGGGCTTTCTTTTCCACTGAGAGGAAACACAGTTTACTCAAACCCCTGTCTTTCCTGGCACATTCTGTCACATCCCAGGCAAAGCAGGAATTTCCTCCTCCTGCTCTTTCAGTGAGGGCCCTTTAACGAGAGGATTCATATCATGAAATGTACATTTTCCAAACTTCTTCCTTTTGTTCATGTGAAGGAGCAGCTTTGTACTGTTTTCTGATTGGAGGAGTTGGTATAAAACAATGGAAATGGTATTTATAGCGTTGTACATAAAACTAAGAGAGTCACTAAGCTGTAAAGGGTCTGCTGATCAGTCTTGAAAGTACAGCAGACTTCCATCTCCCTTTGCCACCCGAATTCCATTTGGGTCAATGATGGCTGTTGGCACACTGCAAGCCAGAGTGGGAGCACCTTTGTTCAGTCTGCACGGCTTGACTTTAGTCAGGAAGACGCCAGCAGAGCCTCCCGTGCGACACGACAGAGCCCAGCAGCACGCTGGGTGGCAGAGCACAGCCTCACAGGTCTTTCAGAAGCACAGTGAATACAGCCTGTGTAGATCCTGGGTCAGAAGGGCAGCGTGGGGTGCTTGCTGATTGAGTCCTCATGCCAGTTGCTTGAAGTCTAGCAAAGGGACATCATCGCTGCCTCCTCCGCTTCCTTCCTTTCCTTCCTGCTTAAGAACAGCTTCTGGGAGCGTCACTGCTTTGTCGGCTGACTGGGAAGCTCCTTTTGCTGCGCTGTTCTTGTCTTTCTTTACTTTAGTGATCACTTCTGTGTAGGAGATTTCTTCAGTGAAGGGCTCTGCTGCTGCAAACTCAGAGGTGATGTGCACACCGGCTGCCTGGATCCCCTCCTGACCTTCGGCTCCTGTTCGTTCTTTGTTTCTTTTATGGATCTTGAATGCCTCCTTCGCTGGGGCAGCTTGGGAAATGGTTTTCTTGATCCTCATCCCAGACTGCCTCAGTCTCTCTCCTGACTGCCTGATCCTCTCTCTCCTCTCAGGGGTCACTATTCTAGTTCGAAGCCTGTCTACCTTCTTACCAAAGTTTTGTCTTGTCTTTTGCATATTTTCCCTTGAAAAAGCCTTCTTGATCCCATCTATGCGCCTCATGCCCGATTTCTTGAAGCGGGTTGCTTTGCTTTCTTCAATGTAATACTCCTCATCAGAAGACAGATCATCAGGTGAGAAGAAATCATCCTCTAGCGTTTCCCCTGGTGTCCTCTCTTTGATTACAGAGAGAGATGAAGGACACTCTGTTTCCTCCTGTGAATGAAAGCATAGGGTCACTTGCCAGCAAGGGTAGTGATTCCAGCATTTTGTTGGTTGGCTTGTAGTTAATTAATGCTAACTGACATGCAGTCTTGTAGTGCAGAGTAAGGTAGGCTTGTCCAACGTGTGTGATCTATACAGAACATGAACAGCAGCAGAAACCTTCACCAGGTGCTGCCTGATAAAAGATTTCTTTTCACCGTAGTTCTGAAACTAAGGAATGCTATGACCCTGCTGGCTTTTAATGGTTTTCAGAGCAGTTTGTCCAGGGGCTTATTTATTTGTTTATTTTTAAAGCTTATCTGCTCCTCTGAGATCAGACCTAGGTTCATTATGCCTCACCAGTAAAAGCAGACATCCTGTAGACAAAAGAGGCTTTTGTGCTTATGTCCCCTGTATGGTCTCTAGGAGTGCCTCAGTGATACCAGTAGCTTCAAGCCTTTACTGTCACCAAGATTATTGCACATTTTTTGGCTAGCTGGAACTTAACAAACATTTCTGTGGCAGCCCAGAAGGGGAGGAACCCCAACATGTGCTGGCTCCACAAGGGCACGAAATCAGTGCTGAATGTTATTCAGTAAAGCCAGTCCCATACAAATCACACAGCAATTGCACTGTTGCTGAGATGAAGCTGACTGGCTCCATCTGGAAACCTGTGAGTGACCTTTAGCAAGCACCTCTGTCCCCCGTGGTGAGTTGGTGGGCTGTGTGAGCGTGCAGTGTCACATATTTATAGGATACATATGATCTGTGTTATCTCCATGCATGGAAGTGGTGACTGGCACACCACTAGGCATTTGTGCAGCCTCTCCAAAGAAAGACTGCTAAAGGATCAAAGCTCAAAGGCACAGATTTCCAAAAGCTGTTGACAGTAAATGAATCATTTAAGAATCACTTAGTGGAAAGGAAATGAAGAACAAAGCTTGTGGTACTGGCAGGATTTATCTGAACAGGGAGAATCTCCTAAGAGAGTTCATCCCCTGATCTGAAGGCTGCTGTCTGCATGCCCCTTACAAATTTGTGGCTCAGCGTCAGTGAGTCACTTCTATCTAGAAGTATGAGTGCATGCAGAGTGGGGAACTCAGCTTGCAAGAGGTGTGTGAGATGGGCAGTGCTAGCCCCTTCTTCCCTACTAGCTGTTGCACTTCTTCAAGAGGAGCAGCCCTTGGAAACACAGACAGGTACACCAGAACATAAAACCTCTCTGAGCTGTTTCCTATTAGCACTAACTACTTCAGCTGATTGCTGAGGCATGACAGTGCCTGAGCTCTACCCTTAGAATTATTATCTTAATGCAGACAGTAGGAGAGATATTAGAAGTTGTGAATCCATGAAGGGTGGGTCAGGCTTGCTAAATATTTTGCTATGAACTGATTTCTGGCCTGGAAGATGTCTGTCTCTTTTCAGAGTGACTCATTAGAAGCAGTTCATGTTTAATGCTATTTTAGAGAATGCTGGCAATATGTAAAAAACCAAAAAAAGAACCCCAAACCCATGAAATATTTGGCAGATAAAGCCCACTTAAGAGTCTGCCATCGTGCCTTTGCTGCCTTAGAAACCCTCCAGTAAAAAGAATTAAAATGCTTATTAAAAATAGGGACAAATTATGTTGCATTGATTACAGCAGAATGTTATCCAACTCCTCTGTCAAAATCAGCAGGCACAAAAATACAATGCTTTGCTAATAATCATCTTCATTAGCATGTGCAAATTAACATTAATTATATAAAGACTTCTGCATAGAAACATAATCCCTTCTTTTCTGAAAATGAACTAAAACACAGCTGGATAATAATTCCTTAAAGTTTGTAAATTATAGCCCAGCTCCTTCAGCTGAAATGGTAACAGAAATGTTTCCAGAATGAGTACTCTGGAATGTCAGTGCATACAAACAGGAGCACAATGTGGTGAGCAGGGTGAGCTGTTCACATGAAAAAGAGAGAAGGCAGAGAGAGACTCTTTGCTATATTGGAGCTGCCTCCCTCTGCAAGAAGAAGAATTTGTTTTTTTCTGTACTTCCTGCCAATCTTTTGCTAGGCTTTTGTTGTATTTAGCTTTCTAGTCTGTTAGCTAAAGAGGAGAGCACTTTAACTTCACGTGTGCTAGAATTGAGCCTTAGGAACAATAATAACATGTGAGATGAAGGTCTTGTAGACAAGACACAGAAATCAGAGCTGCAGGTCCTGAGCATCGTTTTTCATAATGCTACACTCTCAGAATGGTCTTTGCCAGATCTGAAATTTCCTGTCTTGCCTTGGTTTCTGCAGACTTCTGAAGATCAAATGCAGCACAGCTAAAAATGAATGTGGATTTCTACCTCTTCTCAAGATTTCTGGATGGAAAGTGTTACCAAGGTGGAAAGTATTAGCAAAATTGTTCAGTGTTCAGGAGGTTTCAGGCTAAAAATACAGGGATTTAGGCTCTGCAGGCCAGCAATCTCATTTCCTTTTTCTCTGCCCCTCCCCATTTCTTCTTATTACCACATATCAGTGGGGTAGAGAGAAGAGAGGAGCTCATCTTTCCCAGAACAGGAATAATGAGTTCTAGCACCAGGTGGGAAATAGATGGAGTCAAAGCATACAGCTCCCAGGTCATTTATAGACTGGCTAAAAGCAGAGACTAAATACTTACTAATGTCACTGGAAAAGGACAAAGCCCTAAACCAGCTGACAGCTTTCTTCTTGGCTTGAAAGCAGATGGGGCTGCAAATAACAGGGTTGGGCAGGCTGATCTTAGAGGAGGGTGAGAAGGAGCTGAGCAAGCCACAATGCTTTCTGCAAGATTTTACTTTAAAATCTACTTAAGCATTTTGCAAGGCAGGACTCGGATCTGCTGCCACCACTTGATGGGAGGCAAGGGAAGGTCTTTGAACTAAATTTGTAGGTGCTCAAATTAAATGGAGAAAGGTTATCACTTCACAGTAAAAGATCATACAAACCAGTCAGGCATTGTTAACCTGGTTTCTTGAGGAAAGAGAGTGCAGTCATGGTAAAATGTAAAGATATGCCAGAGACAGAAACCAAGGGAAATAGATCTGTGGAAGCTGATCAGTCCCCTTGGTACTGGAAGAGGAACAGCTTGCATGGTTGGGGGCTTTCCGTTTGTTTGGGGGCTTCTTTGTTGACATTTTTGTAGTTTATTATTTAGGGGGGTTGAGAGGAGTGAATTTGGGGGTTTTGTTGTTGTTTTGGTGTTGCTTTTGTTTACTGTTGTTATCATCAGCACATTTAACATCCTGAACCATAGAAGGATGTAGTGATTTAGATGCAGCTAGAATTGTCTAGGAAACCTTGTCAACCCAACTCATCTTCAGACTCTCAAGCTATTACTGCCTAATAAGGTACAAATCATGATGGAAAATTTACCCATAAAGCTCTCAGAAATGTTTCTTTTCTTCCCTGACTTTGTACAGTAAGGCTGTCTTTTCACTTCTGATCACAGGGCTCCTTAGAGCAACTCTACAGCTTTTGTTTTCCTTGAGGAAGACACCAGGAAACCAGGGAAAAGCTGGTGGAAGCTGATCAGTGCCCTTCCTTTTCCTTTTCATCACTTCTCCCAGGTGAAGCACCCAGAGAGGGTGCACCCTGATATGTTTGTTGGCCTTAATCATCCAAAGCTAATCCACTTTGCAACACACTAGAAAACAGACCTGGACCTTTATTTAAAGGCAGGATATTTTTTCCTTCTCCTCAATGAAAAGAAGTGTTTGCTTTGGAGGCTGGCTTGGGTTTGTACCACGTATGCTCACATTATGCAGCTTCCACCTTCTGGCCCTTACACAGCCTCGCTGTTGGAAGGGACCTCAAGGACCATCTAGTTCCAGCCCCCTGCCATGCATGCATGTGTATGTATATGTGTGTATATATATATATATATATATATAAAGACAAAAAGTGTTTGTGAAGAAGCTGCTTACAGGCAGATGGGAGCAGAAATCAAACTCCATAGCTTTGAGTCATTGTGTTGCACAGGGAAAAGCAACTGACCTTTCAGCCTTGGGGTGTGAGACAGAGAAGGTGCAGGTGATGACAAACATCATCACAGATGGGACTGGGGATCACCTGACAATTCTGAAGCAGAGCACAAAGCACAAACTGGTGGAAGAGTAGCCAGCACCTGGTCTGGCTGCTGCTGGCGATGCAAATGACTGGCAGGCTTTGGGTAGGAAACTGCATCACCACCCCGCCGAAAGAAATCCTGCAAATTTGCATGTGAAATGAAGGACTTGTTCAGACTGACAGCTGAGGTAAATCACTTAAACATCTCCCTGAAAACGCTCTCTAAATCAATATGAAACCGCTGATGAATAACCAATTACAGATCATTGAGTCCTTGTCCTCATATTGCAGCAGCTCAGTGAAGCTTTAAAAATCTCAAGCGATCCCTTCATCATTTTTTTTTTCCTGCAAATTTGCCATTTCAAAATCTCTGCATTAGACCAAAAAGCTGCTTAGATGAGAGAGAAATAGGATTATTTTTAAAGGGCACCTAAGAGACTTGATTTTATTCTTAGAGAATCAACACTTCAGCACATAGGACTTTATGGCTAAGTGTTGTTGGTTGCAGTTAGAATTATTTTTATGCAATGAGAAAGTACCATGGGCAGAACTGTCAGCCCCTCCTCATTTCTCTTTTGTGAGTTCTAGTACACATCCCTTGCCTTTCAGTTTTGTCAGGAATTCATTCATTTAACCAGGAGCACCCAATGACTGCAAAGAAACCCAGCTCATTCTCATCACCTGACTGCAGCAAGCTGCAGTGAGCAAGTGGCATCCAGTTACACCACATCACTTAGAGAGGCCCCTGGCCGCAGGCTCCCACATGCTGCATCAAAAGGAATATTTGCAGCTGCATGGGGAAATAAAAACTTCACACTCACTTTGCTTCGCTATTGTTTTACCCAGCTAGGCTGGGGAATAGCTCTGTAGGTTAGTCTGCAGGTTTGCAAACTGGTGAAATTCCTTACTTCCAGTTTATCTGTAGATACCAGCCCTGTGTTAGAGAAGGAGAAAGATGTGATAAGAGGGGGGAAAAAATGGTAATATTTTGATTCATTCATTCTTCACAAGCTGACTGCTCTTGTTGCAAGCTAGCTAGAGCAGGGAAGTGCTCTCAAGTACAAGTGAAACCCAGCCAGGCATCAGGAACTATTCATCTCATCTGCCCAAACAATCATTTCTGGACACCCTTTCGGCTTGATGGAATTGAATAACAGGTACTTGTAAAGTAGAAACGGTACCTAGAAGTAGTTATCTACAGCAGGTTGGTGAACAAGGCTCCCTCATGCTTCCCTCTTGTGAATGAATGGTGTCTACAGGCCCAACGTGCAAACCCTGCATTACTGATGTCTAATGCCTGGCAAGATGAGTCCTGTCCCAAACTCTGAACTTGCTGTTAATGACTTCACATAGTCCTCATGTCTGGACCTCTGTTTTTTTGATCAACTTTATTCCTGTACTAAAAGAATAAGGTCAAGATTCAGCTCTGCTCAGTAGTGCTGAGAATATAAATCTCAATTGCTTGTTCCTAGTCAAGTCCATTCCTGAATCTGAGCCTCAGGACACATGTGCCCTCAGCTTCTGTCAATAAGTCATTCTGGGCAGCCTCTGGGACACAACAGAGAGGCAGGACACAGCAGGCTCATGGTGTAGCTATGGTCTTCTACTGGCTTGCAGCAACAGACAAAGGCCTGAACAACTGCACCCAATGCCCATGTAAATTAAGATCAGTTGCTTCCAGCACTCAGTGTTAATTAGTGAAGAAAAATCAGTGGAGGCCCTGAGAAGAGGACTGCCTGTCTTTTGTGAGGATCACCACAAAGGAGCAGGTCTGGGGACTCCAATCACACCAGGTGCAGCATTAATAACCTGCTGTGAGCACACCTCTGTGGAACAGGCAGTGCCTTTCACTGTAGGAAGGCAGAAGTGGCCCAACAGCTGCTTTTACATTTTGGTACAATTTCACTTTCTCCTCTTTTGTTCTGAATGCCTCTCTAGAAATACTACTTTTCTTTAGCTGGTTGAAAGTGGTTGATTCCCCCCC
>VWZE01025091.1:113832-139542 GCA_013396675.1 Eubucco bourcierii | reverse complement strand
CCCCCCAAAAAAAAAAAAATAAATTCAAGGGTAATTTATGATTGACTACCTGCAGCACTTCAGTGCTGGCTTTGTCACTCCACTGGTGGTGGGCTGCAGAGCACTGGGCCACCTTTGAACCGTAGGACTGGGCTAGACACTGCAAACAAATCACTCTTGCTACAGTCTCTGACACAACCCCTGGGTTTCTTTTATTCTCTGCAATCTCAGCAATTACCTGTCCCAGCTGTAAAAATATTTACAAGGTTTACACCACAAGACTCCAACAAAGGCCTGGTGTTGCTGGGCTGCTGAGCCTTCTGTGCCTGCTAGTCAACTCATGCCCCCTTTTTTCCCATTGTTTTCAGAATCCACTTTAACATCAATTTAGTTTTTCTTCTCTCCCCATGGGTTCTAGCAGAAGGATTTCTTCCTCTGTGATTCTCACATTTCCAGGGCTAAGAATCCATTTTTTGGTTTATGACCTGAGATGACTCATGGATAGATTGCACACATTTCATCTTTCTGCTAGTGGTCTTCACTGGACATCTCATCCACACCTCAGTGCAGGTATAAATGACAGCCACAACCTCTCTGAGGGTCTTTTCTTGCTGGCCTACACCAAACTAGAACCTTCTGGTCTCCCCTGAAGTACCAGGGCTTCCCATTCCTCTGATCAGTCTGGCAGCTGTTTTCCATACCTACTCGATTTGAACACAGCTTACTTCAACAGGGGTGATGATAACTATGGGTGGTGGTAGCCCAGGTGGGCTCTGAAGTGTTTTGGGCAAGGGCAGTAGGCATTACTCTCCCATTTCTTGCCTGGAATATTTTGTGCTCTTGCATTCCTGCTTTTTATTAAAAGCTACAACATGAAGTGAGCTCTCAGCTTGTGAGCAATGAATGCAGCACTTGCTGTCTGTTCCAAATAACAAGGCCTTAGAAGGCAAACTAACAACAAGGGCTTCTGCTCTCTACTGGCATTGACACTGTCTAGATTTAGATTAGCATTACTCCAGCTCTGATGATTTGGTTTCTTCTCTTTCTTTCCCTGAGCTCACAGCTCCTCATTTTGAATGTATTTTATTAGTATTCCTGTCGTCCTCTGGGCTGAGATAGAATCATAGAATGGTAAGGTTGGAAGGGACCTCAAGGATCATCCAGTCCCAACCCCCTGCCATAGGCAGGGACACCTCCCACTAGTACAGGTCACTCAAGGCCTCATCCAACCTGGCCTTGAACACCTCCAAGGAGAGAGCAGCCACAACCTCCCTGGGCAACCTGTGCCAGTGTCTCACCACCCTCACTGCAAACAACTTCCTCCTAACATCCACTTTCAGTCTCCCCTCTGCCACTTCAAACCCATTGCCCCTTGTCCTGGCATTCCCAGACCTTGTCAATAGTCCTTCCCCAGCCTTCCTGGAGCCCCCTTCAGATATTGGAAGGCTACTCTAAGGTCTCCTGGAAGCCTTCTCTTCTGCAGGCTGCAGAGCCCCAACTCTCTCAGCCTGTCCTCACAGCAGAGCTGCTGCAGCCTTCTGAGCATCTTTGTGGCCTCCTCTGGACCCACTCCAACACTTCCATGTCCTTCCTGTTCTGGGGGCTCCAGAACTGTACACAGGACTCCAGATGGAGTCTGAGGAGAGCAGAGATCTTTAATGAAAATGTTATACACTGGACAAACAGTCTGACAAGCAAACTCTTTTTGAAACCTTTGCTTGCCATTTCAACACAACCCACTGTCACATGTCAGTTTTCCACATTATCTGTTAAGAAGTAGGATACCAGACACCTAATATGAGAAAGGATATGATCTCTCATGTCTCTGCAAAACAGAAAAGCAATCAAATATGAATTACCCAGCACAATCTGCTCTTGGTGAGCTGTTTAACCTGATGGTGCTAACAACTCTGTTCTGCAGAGCCCCCTCTGAGCCTGTCATTCTTATGCCTGGATGCTATCAGGATGATGGCAGCGGTTCAGATTGGTTCCTTTGTCCTTTTCTAAACAGGAGTGCTGCATTTGCTGCCTTTCATGTCACAGTCACTGCCACAGTTTCTTTCTCAGAGTAGCTGTAATTAAAACTCTGTGCCAAAGGACTGTGAGTCTGTGTCTTTCAGACTCTGTGTTTGCAACCTCCTCTCTTGAGCATGTGACACCCTGACTATTGCTGCCACTTCGGATGGAAGTGCTTCCATGGCAGATTTTCAGATTATTGTCCCCATCCTGATCTCATCATTTCTGCTGTCCAAGCTATGGTGCAGAAGGACAGTGGCCAGGAAGAGACACTTACATTTTAATTAATTTGTGCATAGCATGAGTGACATATGCATGTCTGCTTCTGCTAGCCTCTTCCTCTGGGTATGATGCAGCAGTTGCAAGGAAAACAAAGCAGTTACAACATGTCTGTGTAGGCCACTCAAGCCAAAACCTTGCTTGGTTTCTGACACATCTGCCGTGACTGTCCACTAATTTCAGACATCAGGCAGCAGTGACTGGAACAAAGGCACACAGCCCTTCACAAGAAGTTCTTACTCATTTATGATGCTTATGTGAAGCAATAATATAATATATATTCTATATAATTATATATATAATTTTATTTATAGATATATATTTTCTAATATATATATATCTATATATATATAAATATACAGAAACTGTAACATGGTCTTCCCGCTGTCGTATGCAAGAACTTGGAGAGCATGCAGAAAAGCAAGGAAAAAGTTCTTTCAGAATTTAAAAAAAAAAAAAAATCTGAATCAGCTAAATCAGGATGAGCTAAACTGTTAGAAGTGCCTTGACTGCAGAAAAACGATGGCTCATACAGCTGGTTATTCAGACTAACCTGAAGAGAAGCGAGCAGTAACTTCAACAACCTCTAATGTACTTTGCATTCCCTACTATACCTCTAGGCACACAGCACTCTGGGGTCAAAGACTTGGCTGGACTCTCTGAAGTAACCTGGCATTTGCAGTCCTGCAATCAGGCTGAGGAGCAGAGCTGCCTGCTACCAAAGCTCTTCCTCAGCCCCATGGCCTTTTAAAAAGAATGCTCTCGATTTCCCTCATCACTGTGCCTATGGATGATCATTTTGTCTCTTAAGGGGAAGTTGTTGCCAACTCTTTTCATCAGGGCTGAGGTCTCTGGGGACAATTTTCTCCAGCCAATGATCCTTTTCCACCCACCTACTCCTTCTATCAATGATAAGATCAAAGCTATCTACTTGAAAGAAAGTCTTTAGGATTTAATTGGGGTTTCCCTTTTCCTCAGTGTTCTGGCAAAAGTTAAAACTAAAACCCACATGCCCTCACCCACGCTGGCATTCCACAGCAGCTACACATTGGCTCCATCACAATGTCCCCAGTGGTTCACCAGAAAAAAATCTCACTACAGATGAGCTGTCACTCACAACCACCGAGTAAACAACTTGCTTATACCCATTTGTAGAACACAGTGAAGGGAGCATGGTGATTCTGTAGCTATTAGCAGACTCCCACTCCTGGCAGCCAGGCTTCAGTCATTCAGGTGGTAGCACACCAGCAGAATGCCTACACTGATGCAAATAGTGTGAGACTTTCCCAAGTGCTCTGTGCTTTAAAGCTTTGGCACACTCTCGGCTGCCTGGCACCTTCCATTTTTTCTGGAGCAGCACAGTTACCATCCTCCAGTGTTCAGTGTTGGATCCTAAAGGGATCAGCCTATCTGCTCCTCCTCTGTGCAAGAGAGAAAAGGTTCTTCAGGCTACCTTACAAAATGCTCAAGGCTCTTAACTATAGTAGGAAGAGGAAGCAATAAAGACAGCAGTTGAAAAATGCTTTCCTGAATGGTACTGCCTAAGAACTAAAGACACAGAACAGGGTGCAGGCCATTCTTGTCTGGCAAACCCAGCAGAGAGTTAGAAACCCCTACTGAAGGTGATCCTTAGAGATGGCACAGATGATGAGAGTCCCCTTTTGTAGGAATATCTGAGTACAGCAACAGGTGTTCTTTATAGCTGTATGTAAATCGATTTCTACCATATTTTATTACACTTTAAAATAAGCAACCATTCATGTCTTGCTAAGAGAAAAAACACCTGCATTATGCAATGAATACAGTTTTAAAGACAAATGTTTTCAAAGTATTGATTTTACTACAATCATTATGGTAAAGGCCCATCAATGAAACTGCATTATGCCATTAACCAGAGGAGTCAGAGATATTTATAGCCTTTAGCTGGGAAGTGATTTGCAATGAAAAAAGTAAAGTACCTGTCTTCTCCTCCATCATGATGGTGCAGGCTTCAAGAACAGGCCAAATCGTGCTTGTGCTTTCTCCTGAACACCCATAGTAAGCCAAGCAGTCAGAAAAAAATCTGGCAGGCACAATTTGGCTGCGTATGGTACTAACACAACATTAAAGAGGTAGCATTCTCTACCTTCAGCTTTTACTCTTGCTCCCTTCCCCCCCCTCCCCTTTTTTTTTTCCTTTATGTTTGGTTGGTTTTTGTTTTGCTTGGTTTTGATTTTGTTTTTGTTTATTTGCTGGTAGCTATTTTTTTCCCAGCAGTGGAAGATGAGGTAGTTGAGCAGGCTAGATTAGGCATAAGAATTTGTCAGCCGTATAGAGTGGTGAATATGCTCGGTGAAACACACGGCTCCATTCATCGCAAGCCACGTTGCTTACGTACGAGCAAGTCCACGGTGCAAATCTGGGCAATGGAGGTGCATTGTCTTGCCCACCAGGGCTGGCATTTTCAAAGACACCCAGTGGTGTATATGCCTTATTTGGAAGAAGCTCTGGGGACTCTGTGGTATGAAGGAGAAACCATGCTTCTGACAAAAGACTAAACAGTCTCATTTCGCACTGACTTTGGGAAGTTTCAGCAAATGGCAGGATCTGGCCACTAAACAAACATATCCCACAGAGCATGCTAGCAAGTGACAGGCCCCATGAGCTGCCTGCACCAGCTGTGTGAAGGAAGCCAAAGCCATCCTATTCCACGAAACTGCTGGTCAAACACAACGATTCATAAGAACAATGAACACCTCACAATGAAGTCAGTGAACAAAAATGAATGATTTACTTGCCCAATCCGATTGGAAGAGCAGTGCTGGTTAAACCATTTCCAAAGCAGAGCATGCAAGGTGCTATTTGCTGTCATGAAGGGTTTGCGGAGCTGAGTTTCAGTTGGTGCTTATACTGCTATAGACTGAGATGAGGAAACAAGTCTGAATTTGTCAGCAGTACAAAAGCTGCAAGCTAAATCAATCACATGGCTTGAGATTACTGTTAGAAGGAAGTCTGTGTTCCAGGCAGTCTGCAAACTCTTTTGCTATTTGGACTTCTACCTAATACGGTGAAAAAAATAACAGGGATGAATGTCAGGCATGGTTTGTGTGACACGATTTACACGGCCTGCCTCACATTACCTTTTGGAGAGGCAACAAATAGTCCTTGCTGATCTGCAGTTAATCTTACGCCACTGGCTCAGAAACCTACCTAATAATAGACTGCCTGTGCTGCTGTTAGTAGGTTGATGCTGAAAGGCACCGAGAAGCACAACTCAGTGTTAAAGAAAGCATAAAATAGCTCTCACGTTGGAGAGACTACATCTTTCGGTTCATTCACCAATGCCTACCAGCATCTACCGAGGAGGTGGCACAATGAGAGCACGACACAAAATTAGGTTTGTGGTTACCTGATAGATTACAACCCGGAATTTGTTTTTCTTCAGCATCTCCTGTTGTTTGGCTTCCACCTTCCGCACGTTGGCGCTCTGCCTCTCCACGCGTGCCCGCACCTCCTTCATGGTGGAGCTGACTTTGCGAGTTTTCTCCAGTAGCTTGTTCACCGTGTAGCCTGTGTTGCCGTGAGCCTGGGCAAGCTTTAAAATGTCAATCTGTATGGTCTTGATGGCGTTTTCCATCTCCCTGTGCCTCTCCTCTATCCTCTTCTGGCTCGCCTGCACGCTGTCCACGATATTGGCCACTTTGTCCAGGACCGTCACGATTGTGTAAGCTGCATCTTGCTCTTCGTCCTCCTCGGCGACGCTGGAGAGGCGGTTTTGGTGGGCCCTGTCAGCCTCCGAGGCGATTTCGCGGCGATCCATTTTGCCTGCTTTCGGCCGGGTCGGCGGGAGGCGGTTTGGGTGATCCTGCCAGAGCGACTCTGGCGCTGCTGCAGGGAGCCAGGGTGACAGCTGGCCCCGGCGGTGCTCAAAGTAGGGCGTGAAACACCACTCCCGGAGCTCGGTCAAATACTTCTGACTACGAAATATCCACACATGATTGTTCGGATACTTTCAGCAACGTGAAACCCCTAAAATTAGGAAGCAATGTCTGGAAAGGAACACACGTTTAAAGGGTCACGCTTCCACGCTGGTGAAGTTATTAGCGTTAATCCAGGAAAGTTAAGTAACTTACTAATTAAGCAGGAGAGCAAACTTGCATATTTATAACGATCTGCTTTTGGTTTGGTGGTAACTGGAGTGCTTTCCTCTCAATTCAAAGAGCAGTCAGGAAAACGACCAGGGTTGGTTGGTTGGTGTTTGGTTTTTTTTATCAGCAGAACAACTTTGGGTCTTCGCTTTGCTGCTATTACCACATGGGGGGTAACAAATAAACACACTAAACCAGAGGCAATATAGTGAAAACGCTGTATTGTGACATGCTTTTCCAGTTCAAAATGTCAAAACCTCTTTTTTTCTTTTCTTTTCTTTTTTTTTTTTTTTCCCCAAATCATTATTTATTTATTTTGCTGCGCTTTTTTTTGGTTTTTTGTTTTTTTAAAATCCAACAAATTATTAAATCCTGCATGCAAAAATTCTGTAAAGCTCTAAGCTACATGTTAAAACAGCTGAACACATCCTATTCACACTTTACCTTGGGAATCTTTCAGACGACAACTAACAGTCTATTAATATAACTATGACCAGCAGACTAATTTGGATGGACTTCCAGAGCTCTTGAAAACACTCTATACAAGAGCATTAATAATTCATTTCTTTTTATTGTGGTGGGTTTTGTTTGCTTTTTTTCTTTTTTTTTTTAAATTTTCAATCACAAACACTATACAATCCATATTGTAGGTGTTAAAACATGTATTTTTTTCCCCCTTTTAAAAAAAAAAAAGTTTAAGAAGTATTAAAACAGCTTTAACAGTGACAAAGTAGGCTTTATTCCAATCACTTGTGTTCGATTGCTCGCCACTGATTCTTACAACGCCTAAGTCTGCTGAGGACCTACTTCTTTTGGGCTTAATGCCATCTGCTCTACCAGGGAACTTCCCAAATTATGAAATTTATCATTTTCCTCTTCAAAAATAAAGGGTTGGGATTTATTTGTGAAGATGGCAGTGCTTTAGACCCGGCCCACACGGTTTATAAATATGTTACAACTACACACGGCACACAGCTCCACAGTTCATGCGATAGGCAGTGTCTAAAAAATCAGTGACTAACCTCCAAAAAACATTTAAATATCTACGGTATTTAAACACAGTGTTTTCTAGTTTCTCATAAGAAAAGTAAGCTGTAAACATTTTTACCTTCATGCCTTGTTTGATAGGTAAATGTGGGCTTGTTTTTTGTTGTTGTTGTTGGTTTTATTTGTTGGTTTGGGTTTGTTGTTGCTGTTGTTGTTTATTTTGTTTTCTTTTTGTTTGTTTTTTTGCTTGTGTGTTTAATCTACAACCATAGGTGGAATAAATCTGTGTTTCCCCCAAATATTACATTCCATGGATAAAGCACAATTCTATTATATAACCATGTGATACGGATACAGAAAATGAACTACTGTATTCAAAACCATAAAAAGTAAAGATACTAAAACAGTCCATAGCTGTTAGAGCTGATGCTTTCAGAATACAGACCAACATTGTTACACTAAAAATGTTCAAAAATAAGGCCTCTGAAATAAATATTTCCATTCTTTAAAAAAAGATATAATAAAAATGTACATCACATGGCCAATGTAGGTATAAAAATCATTAAGTTAAACCATTCTGGATGATGTATCTGAAGTAAAATGGCCTAGATTCTGCTTCTGCCGACGTCCTCTATTGTTTTTGGGGCATTTTCTGCAAAAATACACAGAAAGAGAAAGAAAAAAAGAGGGCTGGTTTTATATATATGTTGCATAAAAGTAAGCAATAACACAGTGACTTATTTTTCTGTACTGAACAACAGCAAGGAGTCTATCAGCTGTGCTGACTGGGGCAATGCTCCAGTGGTTTGGTACTGGAATTTCACCTGTACTAGTGGGAGGTGTCCCTGGAACTAGATGATCCTTGAGGTCTCTTCCAACCTTACCATTCCATGATTCTATGATGTTCTCTGGACCCCAGACCACTCAGAAGGGCTTCCTGCTTGAAATTGAAACCAAAACCAGCAAGGTGCTCAGTCCTTCAGCCTTGACCCAGCAAAACATGTACCACATTGAATAACTGCATTGGCTGTTTTGTATACATTTCATACTTAAAAAAAACCATGCGTGGTCAGATTGGATCACTCAGCCTTGAAGTGTTGGAATTCAAGGTGCCCTGCTGCTTGCAGCAACCCCCTGACACGGAGTCCACCCAGGACTCTCTATGCAAACCAGACTGTCCCCGAGAGACTGTGAGCTGGGGAATGGTCAGAGGTAGGCTGAAAGAGGAGGGCTACAGCTTCCACACTATTGCTTTGGCCAGCAGGGTGGCAGGTGATAAATAGGATGACATGAAATGCATGAGCCAAACAACTCAGGTGTGCAGGAGGTGTTAGATATATGTACTCATACCTGCTAGGTTAAACCTTACAGGAGAGATAGGGAAGCAGGCCTTGCATTGTTTGTTCACAGGGACATCACTCTACATCCCTGCATTTGGGAAAGCCAGGCACTAACACAGCAACAGAAAGTTTTATGGCCCAGTGTAACTGAGTCAGAAAAAACAAAGGACAATTTGAGAAGGGAAAGTCAAAGTGTGGCATGGATGTCCATAAAAAGGACTTAAATGTTTCATGTACCTACAGGGAAACTAAGTCATCCTTACTCTATCTCAGAGCACTCAGCAGTCATTAGCTTCAGCCCTTGACCAGCAAACTGAAGCCCCTCTCATTAAAAAAAAAAAAAAAATCTATGGCCCTCAACACAGTTTTTGTACAGGGTGACAGTCTGAGACAACCCAATATCCTGGGTTGTTTTTGTACAGGGTGACAGTCTGAGACAACCCAGTATCCTGGGTTGTTTTTGTACAGGGTGACAGTCTGAGACAACCCAATATCCTGGGTTGTTTTTGTACAGGGTGACAGTCTGAGACAACCCAATATCCTGGGTTGTTTTTGTACAGGGTGACAATCTGAGACAACCCAGTATCCTGGGTTGTTTTTGTACAGGGTGACAGTCTGAGACAACCCAATATCCTGGGTTGATTTTGTACAGGGTGACAGTCTGAGACAACCCAATATCCTGGGTTGATTTTGTACAGGGTGACAGTCTGAGACAACCCAGTATCCTGGGTTGTTTTTGTACAGGGTGACAGTCTGAGACAACCCAGTATCCTGAACTCTTTGCATGTGCATCTTTACATGTCACAAAATATTTGCCCATGGAGAGTGTCTAATAATGGGACTCAGCAGACATTAATTTTCAGAAAGCATATATGGTGTGAGGAATGCTCCTCTCTGTGTAGCACCATTTGCAGCAGTACTGCAGAGAGCAGCATCTTGTCAGCCTCTCTGGTTTCACTGGACGTGAGATCACAGCTTCCACCAGCTATCAGCAATGCTTGAGTAACTCTAGTGAAGGTCTAACACAGCAGCTGACCTTTTGGATGTGTTTCAAGGCTGATCTGTTCTGCTGGGCATTTGGTGTGGGGATTCAGAGTGGTTAATGGTGGTTTATGAATGTAAACAAATCTGAGTTTTGTGACCCAAAGGTACCAGTGACACTAGGTTACATAATCCATCTGCTTTCATCATTGGGAATTTCCTGTGTGAATATTTTAGAGTATATGTTAAAGCACATAAGATTTTGGGGATCAAATATTTAAATACAGAAGAAGTAAATCTATGCAATGCATATTTTTCCCCCCTGGTTTTGTCTTTACCTACCTTGTTATGCACATGACAATTGCAACTATGATGGCAATCTGTACAGCTCCAATTATTGCTGCAATAAGGACATGCGTAAGCTTTTGTCTACTTGGAACAACATAAAGAATACTAAAGTCTGTCTTTTCACAGTGCTGTCCAGTATATCCTGATTCACACCTGAAAAAGAAAAGGAATATTTCATGGACTCTGTAATGTAGCAATGGCCCAGATATTCTGCAGATGAAGTAAGAAGTTCAAGATGAGCCTAGCTGAGAAAGGGATGGTGAGAAGGTGGAGGTGTGGTAACTGTTGTGTTGGGAATGGTGTACGTTTCTGTGTCGAGAGAAGACATAGGGGAGACATGCTCTGCTTCCAACCTTACCATTCTAGGATTCTGTGATATATGCTTCCCTGGCTAAAGTTAGTAGTGGCCTTCTGAAAACCCAGCAGTGTGGTGAAAGCCCTTGTTTGGCAAAGGAAGTAGGTAGTAGGTTGTTATTAAATTGGGGCAGTATTTAGGAAGATTAAAGCAACTGTGTGAAACAGGTAGGCAAGGCTAAATGAAACACAAAGAAAGATGCTCATGAAACACAGGCTCATGAAACACAGGCTCATGAAACACAGGCTCATTCAGCTGCAATGTCAATATGGGAGAGGAGTGATAAAGAGGGAAAATGAGTGACAAAGAAGGTTCCGTTTCAAACTGCAGCTATCGAAGCAGAAAACCAATTGGATGAGACTAGCATCAAACTCCTTCCTGCCTCGTCACCAAACCAAATTTTGACAGAAGATAGGTTAGAAAACCCTATGGTGCACAACTGTTCAAGTGAGAGTGCATGGAAGAATCCATAAAAATTGGCCAGGGGTGTGGGAGAAATGGCTGGAGGCAGAAAAGAAGTGACTGCTCTAACTGGCAACTTGTCTGAGCAAATTGGGAGTTAGCTCAAGGGTAAACTCAGCAGAGGCTGCTCGCCTGATGGAAATACACTCTGAAGGAGTTCATATCTCCTGGCAAGAGACACAGAAGCACCACATGGAAAGGCAAGAGCCATCCAAGACACAGAGCCCAAGGCTGCAGAATCAAAGACCATCACTCACATCCCTGAGCAAGTTCCTCGTACGACTAACCCTTAAAACTGGCCGATGTGAATGCCTCATCAAGGGTGGCTGAATCACACAGCTGGCCTCCAGCTACTGAAAGCTGGGGAGAAATACTCACATGCAGGCAGAGAAACAACACTGCTGTAAAAACGAATCAGATGAACCTGGACTTGGAGGAATAAAACAATTACTGCACAGACCTTCCTACAACTGCTAATGCAGCTCCTAATCCCCCTTTGAATGCAGGGATAACAGTTGGGGTTTACATGTCAATAATCTTGTGACTCTACTTTTGCCAGCCATGAGCTGCTGTGTAAAGAGTTTTGGTTTGGGCATGAACAAGTTCCAATAGGAGTGGAGTTGTTAAAGAAAAGCTCCCATGCAAGCTCAGTAATGGTTAGGAAGGGAACGAAGAGAAAAGTTTATTAGCACACAAGGAGGAAAAGGATGAGGAACAGGTTGGTTATCATACAAAAAGAAACAATAATGAAGTGGGCTCCCAGCTAGTGAAAATGATTGAATTCTTATTGCTACTTTGCTTTTGTTTTCATTGAAGGAGGTAACAGCCCAGGTGTGATCAGTGTGAGAATTGCTTTAAAGCAGAGAAGGTAAAATAAAGCAGATGAGGCAGAAGTAATTCAAAGATGTTTCCTCAGAAACACTGAAGCAACAGGAAACCATTTCTGGCAAATATTGAATGGAGATTCAGGGGCATTGAGTTCCTGCAAACGAGGTTGTGGGAGGAAGTACTAAGCACTGGTTTAAGCTACCTTAAACTAGCAGAACAATTCTAAAGCATTCTGCCGAGCCAATACTTAGCAATATAATACAGCATTATAGCAAGAAAAACAGAGGTCAGCATGGATTTATAAAGATAGGCTGAGCAGTTGGTTAATTAGATTAGCACAAAGAAGTTCAAATTTCTTTGCAGACAGCTGAACCACGATGGGGAAGGGCAGAACTGCACCACATAAGGCAGCCAAGGAGAGATAAACCCGATCCGTGCTGCACAAAGCCTGCTAAACTAAGTATCGTATCTTTGCTGCTGCAGAACCTTCCTCCCACCTGCCTGGAGGGCTGCTGCTGTACAACAAACAAGGAGGTTAATTGCCCCAGTGAAAGCAAAAGTCAGAATGTGGTAGGGGCAGGTATTTTCTGCAGCCTTGTAAGGTCATTTGACACCACACATATATCACTACTGGGAAATGATGACCGAACGAAACAATGTGTAGTGTATGCTGGATCTGTTATGGGAATGCAAAGCAGGTGGAAACAACAATCTGCCCCTAGCATCCATCATTATATTTTCCTTGCCAGAGAAAGAGAGAATGTTTTTCTTTCATAGAAGTACATGATTACTACAGTGGATTGCTGTCTGATAGAAATATTTTTTTCCGCCTTAATAGCTGCTCCATTAGAAAATCCATTCAAAGTGTGAGGCCATCAATATTTAATAGAGTCAAGAAAATCTGAGATCTGATAGTTAGGGTTATGAACTGACAGAAATTCTCAACTGGAACCATGTGAGATGTGTTGTGCTAAGTTTGTTGTGCTGAAATACTGCTCAGGCTGTTTACATATATAAGCGAAGATAGTAACAGTAAATGTAATTATGAAGTAGAATTTAAAGGGGAAGTATATTAAATTAATTTTAAAATTGCCTATTAGTAACTATTAGAGTAATATCTAAGTGATTGAATAGTAATTGACTCATAAACTAATAAATTGCTGTATGATTAACACAATCCAGAAAAAAAAAAAAAATTAATCTGAGAAGCAATAGAATCAGCTCATTCAGCCTGAATTGTTTTCTTTCATATACCTCTGCTTTGAATATTTTGAGGACAAATCCATCAGAAATAGTGTTAAAACATTGCTGTAGAAGAGAATAATGCTGTAATCAAATAGTGCTAATGTCCATCAAGATGATGTGGGGGTGCACCCAGTTTTGTACAAGCAGCAAAGCCACGTTGAGCTGCTCTGGTCAAAGAGAGAAACAAGTCAGCCTTATTGGAAAGGTGAAAATAAAGAAGAAAGGGTCTCAGATGGGAAAAGGACTAACATAAGCTTTCAAGTGCTTCAGCTGAGTTGCTTTTTGAGCTTCCTGCTCTCTGATCAGGCTGGAAACCCTTAAATCTTGGCAGTACAAAAAACCCCAAATAGCCTCGATCAATAAAGATCAAGAGAGAAAATGTGATAGCATCTAATGGATTTATAGTTGAAGTTTCCAAAGCAAAGGAAAGCAAAGAGTTATAGCATCTTGAACCACATTAATCTCAAAGTACAAGCTTGTGAGATAAAAGTTCAGGAGAGAAACTTCATAACAGGCAGGGTACTAGATGTTATAAAGAAGCAGAGTTTTTCTGTAGGCAGCTTTTGGTTTTTTCTTTTCTTTTCTTGAGGAAAATAAAGATAAAGAATTTAGGTGGTGAAATATTAAAAAAAAAAAAAAAAGCTTGAAGTTAAAGAAATAAACTGGAACAAATATCCTGGGAAACACTGAGTGTACTGGATTGCACTGTAGACAAAAAGTGTGGGGTAAAGAATATTTTGCAATCTTATGCTCTCTAGATGAAGCCTTTTATTGTGGAAAAGGGCAATGAGTGTTAAAAATAAGACATTGCTACTCTAGAGAGAGTTTATGACAGGAGCAATAAAACGTGCCGTTAGTGTAAGAACAGACCGAGAGGTCAATGGGGAAAGCAGTCACACAAGACAAAGCATCTTTTGGTAGTTTCTCTTTGCCCTAGATAGGATTTAGTATCTGAAAAGAAGAAAACAACATGGAAGGCACATTCCTCAGAGGCATTCAGCTTCTGAAGTACCTGCCTGACAGAGCTTCTCCTCTAAGCGCTATCTCCTGCACGAGCGGAGCAGCTGGGTGCTGCCCACAGCACATGGATACGGCTCTTTTGCCACGGCTTAGATAACTGCCAACTAATACATGCTGTAATTATGTCTAGAGAGGGTTTTGATTAAGCTCTACAGCAATTTCAAGCACATTTTGGAGGCATGCAGGACTTACCGGCAGGAAGCCTTCTGAGTGGAATAAATGAATTCACATTTCCCATGTATACAGTAGCCGTTGAAGCTTTCTGAACAAGGTATGTGGTTTCCAATGTAAATGTCTTCTCTTTGATCACTGGCATCTGGAAAGGAAATATGCATAAACAATTATAAATGCTTCTATGGTATTCATTAAAAAAAAAAAAATCTCCACAGATCTTAAAAAAAACTTGTAGTGAGTAAAGGAATGCAGCATAAGAAAGCAGAAGCTTAGGATTGATGTTTCAGAGGCACTAACAGAGATTAGCTGCAATGTGCTGCACTGAAAAATGATCCTCAAAGACATCTAAATAGGCTTCCTCTGGTAGGTTTCTTGAAAGGAGAAAAATATTCACGACAGAAACAAAGCAGTTCAGGAAGGTCTGCAGAAGCTTTGCCAGTGGTATCGGGGCAAAGAGCTAACACACAGATACAGAGAGCTCTCTGCCATGTCTACACAGAGGGAAAAGTCTGAAGAATTACAAAGAAGCTGAACCACATCTTATAATTACTATGTAGAAAACAACTGGATAAAGCCCAAATCTGGTTGGTACCACTGGCTGTTATTGCTGAAATCAAACACAGTACAACTGTGGTCTTCCTTAGAGACCAGCTGAGCATCACTCTGCTGGTGGGATATTGCCAGTGATAGATTTGCATTGCTTGTAATTTTTTTTCCCCTCTCTTTTACCCCTTTTACTTCTTAAACTGTCTTTATCTTTACCAACGAGTTTTACTCTTCTGATTATCTCCTCCATCCTCCTGAGAGGAAGGTAAGGGTGAGCAAGCAGCTGGTGGGCACTTAGTTGCTGGCCAGGTCAGTGCAGCGCAGGATGGCAGATCCCTCCCGCCCCAACATCTGTCATGCTTCCATCATGTCATTAAAGCTACCTAAGACCATGCACATTTTTAATCATTCTTTCTTTCTTTTTTTTTTTTTCTGAAAAAAATAGATTTCTAAACACAGAAGTTGGTATTTCATAATGAACTTCCCTAAAGAGCAGGGATCTAAAGATGTAGTTGTGGAGTTATGCTCATTTCCATGGCAATAGACTATAGCATCACAAATGCAAGATTATAATGAACTGCAGGTGCAAAGCAAAAAAGGGCCTGTGAAGAAGCAATCTCTTGTACAACTGTAGATATCTGAAGTAAGAGAACATGTTTATACAAGAAGAAAAAAAAAAGGGTAGATACAAAAGTGCTGCTCTTAAAGGCTTCCTCTGAAAATAAGATTTTCTGGAATCTTTTCTAATGTGTTTCAGGAGAAAATAACTAAATCTAACTATTAGATGCTTTAGATATAAGGAAGCCTTTGGTTCAGGCTGTGCTTCAAAAATACAGAAGACTTGATACAAGGGAAGGACACCACCTGATGCTGACAATATGTTCATCACCACCCTGGTGGAATAGACTGTGTTGTGGCACATCTAAGAGGAGAAAAATGGGCATGTCTCATCACAGAGCTGTTGCCTTGCTCCTCCTCCAAGTGGTTAATTACTGCCACATCTGGTACCAATCAAAGGCTAATAGTAAGCTACGCAGAAACGTACTAGTCTGCTCAGATGGCTGTGCCATGGCTGGTTTTAATGAATATACTCACACAGAATGTGAGGCTCAGTGAAAAATGCATTCCCTGAGATGTGGACAAGTAGCCATGGCCACCAAAGTTAGAGGGAAAACTTGTATTGAGCTCAGAGATGTTGGTAAGTGCAAGAGATGACTCCCAGTGTAAACCAGACGTTTACCCACCTCTTGACAGCAATCCATTTTTAATGTGGCAAGGCTGCTAGACTGCTCCAGAGCTTCAGACTGAAATATTTAAGTGGTGTGGGAGCCTGGAAAGAATGACTGGATGTAAGAGTTTAGATGTGTTGCCAGAAGGAAGAGGCACATGCAAGACTTGCAACGTCGATGCCTAACTTGATACAACAAAACCAGCAAGTATGTGGGAAGAGAGAACTTCCTGATGGAGCTTTCAAGAGCCATTTGCAATGCAAGAGGAGGAGACTTATGGCTGTGCTTCTAGAGACTCGAGGGCATCATACACTCAGAGAAGAAAAATACAGAAGACTTGTTTGTAGATGGCACCAAGCTGTGTGGCACAGTTGACTTGCTAGAGGGCAGGGATTCATCCAGAGGGACCTGGACAGGTAGCAAAGCTGTGTCCAGGCCAACCTCATGACATTCAACAAGGCCAAGTGTAAGGTCCTGCACCTGGGTGGGCACAATCCCAAACACAACTCCAGGCTGAGTAGTGAATGGCTGAGAGCAGCCCTGAGGAAAAGGCCCTGGGGGTCTGGGGTGATGAAAAGCTCAAGATGAGGCTGCAGTGTGAGTGCAGCCCAGACAGCAACTGTGTGCTGGGCTGCAGCAAGAGCAGTGTGGGCAGCAGGGCAAGGGAGGGGATTGTGCCCCTTGGCTCTGCTCTCCTCAGACCCCAGCTGGAATACTGTGTGCAGTTCTGGAACCTCCAGCACAGGAAGGACATGGAAGTGTTGGAGCAGGTCCAGAGGAGGCCACCAAGATGCTCAGAGGGCTGCAGCAGCTCTGCTGTGAGGACAGGCTGAGAGAGTTGGGGCTCTGCAGCCTGCAAAAGAGAAGGCTTCCAGGAGACCTTAGAGTAGCCTTCCAGGATCTGAAGGGGGTACAGGAAGGCTGGAGAGGGACTATTGACAAGGTCTGGGAATGGCAGGACAGGGAGATTGAAAGTGGATGTTAGGAGGAAGTTGTTTGCTGTGAGGGTGGTGAGACACTGGCACAGGTTGCCCAGGGAGGTTGTGGCTGCTCCCTCCCTGGAGGTGTTCAAGGCCAGGCTGGATGAGGCCTTGAGTGCCCTGTGCTAGTGGGAGGTGTCCCTGCCTATGGCAGGGGGTTGGAACTGGATGATCCTTGAGGTCCCTTCCAACCTTACCATTCTATGATTCTAACATGGGTTAAAAAGAGTAAAACAGACAGAAGTGAGGACTGTGCTCTTATCCTGGAAGCAAAAGCCACTCAGTCACTTCAGGCCCCTGTTCTCTAAAAAGACCTGATTGTTTGCATTTAGGAAAAAAAAAAAAATCAAACCAATTTTTTTTCTTTTTTTTTTTGCACAAAACCTACTCCCTGTGTGAACATCATTTGCTGATCTTGAAACTGAGCAAGCTATAAACATTAATAGTAATAATTAGGTAGGGCTTTGCCCACTAACCAGATTTCAGGGGCAATATGCAATGAATAAAAGCCTGTAACTTCTAAATAGAAACTAAAAGTGGTTTTTCATTACAGAACTTAATAAAGTGCATCTTGCATTTGAGGCCTTCTATGCCCTCACAATGTAAGTGAAAATTAATATTGAATCATTCCAAGTGGTACTTCATATGAAGTGAAGGTAAGAGAGTTTGTGAAAAGGAACAACACAGGTTGATTTTTGGCACTGAAAGGCTTTTCAAGAGCACAAAGAATGTTGAAAGCCATGGTGAGATGGCTTTGAGAGGTCATAAGAATGCCAAACAAGTTTAACAGCATTTACCCTGCACATTAGGGAGTATTTATTCATTAAGGGGGTGGTTAAACACTGGAAGAGGCTTCTGGAAATGTGGATGATGCCCCAAGACTGCCAATATTTGATAGGCATTTGGACAATGCTCTGAACAGCATCTCTGGGTCTGCCCTGAATTGGTGAGGCAGCTGAACTAGATGATGGGTGTATGTCAATCCAGACTGAACAGTATTCTATTCTAGTCTATTCTAGTCTACTCTGCTCCGTTCTGATCTATTTTGTTCTATTGTGTTCTGTTCTACTCTGTTCTGGTCCACTCTATTCTTTTCTACTTTGTTCTGTTCTATTCTGTTTTGCTCTATTCTGTTCTACTATGTTCTGTTCCATTCTGTTCTGGTCTACTCAATTCTGTTCTAATCTTCTACTCTACACTCTATGCTCTCTACTCTACTCAATGCTATTCTACTCCATTCCATTCCATTCTGTTATTTGTGAGACAAGATGTGGAAGGGTTAACAATGATGAAGATCTGCTCTTTGCCAATAACTTGAGAAAGACAGAGGTATTTTGCTCTGCACAGCAATAGTTTGAGGAAGAACCATGCCATGCAGAAGCATATTTATTCTGAGAGTGCACCGGACACCCATGGGCTTCCACCACATAAATTAACTGGGCAGAAAGTGATTTGATTTATACTAAAGAATTATTAAAGTTAAGGTACATACAGATAAAACATTTCCAACCAATGTGCTTCAGCATACTGGTTTACTGAAACCATTTTAAAACAACCTAGGAAATACAGACCTTGACTTCTTTCTTTCTTTCTTTTTTATTTTTCAAAAGTTAAGAGACAAGATGGGGTCACAGGAAGGAGGTTTGTGTCATTTCATCAGAAATGTCACAGCTTGGTGTCTTCCAGTGAAATAATTTTCACAGCACTTTAGAGGAGTCTAATCCTGTGACTGCCACATAGGGTGGTGAACAGCTGCACATCTTGAGAGGAACACAGCAGGCAAACCTCAAGAAATCACAGACATCTCCTCCTTGCCAGCCTTGCAACATGCTTTTAAGAAAGAAGTTGTTCACAGGTCTGTCTCAGTTACAGAAATTAAAGCTGTAAGACAGACAAGAAGAGACCTGCATGCTTCATTTTCTCATCTCCATCATTTATCAACAGTCCTGGCCCACTGGAGAGGTCCCTGAAGACTGGAAGTTGCCAAGTGTGGTGCCCATCCACAAGACGGGTCAGGAGGAAGACCCAGGAAATTCCAGACCTGTCAGCCTGACGTCAGTGCCAGGCAAGATAATGCAGCAGCTCATCCTGAGTACAACAACAGAGCACCTACAGGATGTGCAGGGAATCACACACACACACATAGTATCACCAGGGTTGGAAGAGACCTCAAAGCTCATCAAGTCCAACCCGATACCACAGACCTCTAGACCAGACCATGGCACCAAGTGCCACGTCCAAACCCGCCTTGAACACCTCCAGGGACGCTGACTCCACCACCTCCCTGGGCAGCCCATTCCATCAGTCAATGACTCTCTCAGGCAACAACTTTCTCCTCACCTCCAGCCTAAACTTCCCCTGGTGCAGCTTGAGACTGTGTCCTCTTGTTCTGGTGCTGCTTGCCTGAGAGAAGCAGACCCAGCCAGTGTGGGTTGAGGAGGGGCAGGTCCTGCCTGACCAACCTGATCTCTTTAGGAGCAGGTGACTGCCTGGTGGATGTGGGCAGGCTGTGGATGTAGTCTACCTGGACTTCAGCAAGGCCTTTGACACTGTCTGCCATAGCAAACTCCAGGTCAAGCTGGCAGCCCTTGGCTTGGACAGGGGCACTCTGTGCTGGGTTAAGAGCTGGCTGGAGGGCCAGGCCCAGAGAGTAGTGGTGAATGGTGCCACACCCAGCTGCCAGCTGTCACCAGTGGTGTGCCCCAGGGATCAGTGCTGGGCACAGTCCTGTTTCATCTCTTCGTTGATGATCTGGATGAGGGGACTGAGTCTATCAGTAATTTGCAGATAACACCAAGCTGGGAGCAGGTGTGGATCTGCTAGAGGGCAGGAGGCTCTGCAGAGGGCCCTGGACAGGCTGCACAGATGGGCACAGCCCAACACCATGAGTTTTAACAAGGCCAGGTGCCAGGTTCTGCACTTTGGCCACAACAACCCCATGCAGTGCTACAGGCTGGGGACAGAGTGGCTGAAAAGTAGCCAGGCAGAGAGGGACCTGGGGGTACTGGTAGATAGTAGTTGAACATGAACCAGCAGTGTACCCAGGTGGTCAAGGAGGCCAATGGCATCCTGGCCTGTCAGGAACAGTGTGGTCAGGGAAGTCCTTCTGTTCTTGTACTCAGCACTGGTTAGGACACACCTTGAGTGCTGTGTCCAGTTCTGGGCCCCTCAACTTAAGAAAGATGTTGAGGTGCTGGAAGGTGTCCAGAGAAGGGCAGCAAGGCTGGGGAGGGGCCTGGAGCACAGCCCTGTGAGGAGAGGCTGAGGGAGCTGGGGGTGTGCAGCCTGCAGAAGAGGAGGTTCAGGGCAGAGCTCATTGCTGTCTACAGGTACCTGAAAGGAGTTTGTAGCCAGGTGGGGTTGGGCTCTTCTGCCAGGTACCCAGTGACAGAACAAGAGGACACAACCTCAAACTGCACCAGAGCAGGTTTAGGCTGGACATTAGGAAGAAATTCTTCCCAGCAAGAGTGATTGGCATTGGAATGGGCTGCCCAGGGAGCTGGTGGAGTCCCCAACCCTGAAGGTGTCAAGAGGAGGTTGCATAAGGCACTTAGTACCGTGGTTTAGTTAATTGGTAGGGTTAGGTGATAGGTTGGACTTGATGACCCTGGAGGTCTTTTCCAACCTTCTGTGGTTGTGTGACTTGTGGAACCATAAGAAGCAAGCAGCACCAAGTGAGCACAGTACCTTTCACCTCTGGCCGATACTGTATGCCATCCTCTTTCTTTCCAACCGCATTCGTGTCCTCTGCATCTGGATGATAAATACATGCACAGGTAGCTGTTAGGAAAGGCTTATTGCCAGATCACTACATCTATGTCATGGAGAATAAAATTCCAAGTATTTTAATTGCAGTAAAACTCGACACATTCCCACTTTGTTCTTCCTGTACACCTGGGCTGGTAGCCCACCTGGTCAGTCACAGTAGTCCCGTTGTCCAGACCCACAGGTGGCACAGCCAGAGCAAGGCTGTGATCTAAAAACCTTTCCCTGCTATGGGCCTAGGTTATTCTGGTGACAGTCTGTTTTGGAGCTCTGCAAGGTACAGATCTGGATGTAACTGCCCAAGAGGTGGTGGAATGCTGCTATTCCTGTGTGAAGGTCCCGACTGCAAGACCCCCAAACTGAAGAGCCGTGCACATGACTACCTACAAGGCAGTAGTCACAGGGTTTCAGTAATCATTCCAACACCAGAAAAGGAAATAGATAAATACTTGTGCAGCTGGGACCTTGGAAGCACCTTGCACAGCCCACAGCAGCAGAGAGGGAAGTTTCCCACACACCAGTACTCCTTTTGCTCTCTTACTTCTTAACCATCCCCCCATGCAAGAACCTTTGGACTACTGCTTAGGTTCTCCTGCGAGCTTTTGTTGGTTTTCCAGGTACCAGCAGGCAAAGAAAGGTAGTGTCAACACAGCAGGTATCTCTGTAGCCTAAACATATCTCTGCATGGGGGAATCAAAAACTCAGGCAGGGAGTTCACTGGTAACTGGGTCAGTAACTCCTGATCAAAAAATGGAAAAAAGAAAACTCTACCAAGTCCATTTGTGTCAGAATTTATATTTGCCAGAAAACCAAAATGAAGCCTACCTGAGCAGTGTCCGAGGTGTCTGATGTCAATCTGCTCTTGTCTCAGACATGAAGCTTCTCTAACAAAGCATGGATTGTTATAGGAACTTCCATCAGAAGCACATACAGGGTTAAAACTGTATCCACTGCAGTCTATATTACATACACACCTGTTAATTGAAACATACAGCAAAACAAGATTGACATAGAATCATAGGATCAGTCAGGGTTGGAATCAGGTTTGGAAGGGACCACCAGGATCATCTAGTTCCAACTCCCCTGCCACAGGCAGGGACACCCCACCCTAGATCAGGCTGCCCAGAGCCTCATCCAGCCTGGCCTTAAACACCTCCAGGGATGGGGTCTCAACCCATCCCAGGCTCTCACCACTCTCATACTGAAGAACTTCCTGCTCACATTCAGTCTGAATCTCCCCACCTCCAGCTTTGCTCCATTCCCCCCTGTCCTGTCACTACCTGAGAGCCTAAAAAGTCCCTCCCCAGTTTTATCTGCTGATGTTGTTAGCTACTTCTTTGCTTATGAGCACGGTGCCAAATTGTATGTCTGGTCTTCACCTGGCCACTTGCTGCTACAGATGCTTCACCAGAGCTGTCTGGCATGTAAAAGCAGCTGGTTTCAGAACATTGCAGATAGTGAATGGTTGAATTGGACTGAGGTACTTTAAATTGTTATGCCTGAAGCCTTTCAAAACACTGAAAGATGAGTTTAAAGGAGGACATGGTTGGGGGGTGATGCTTTGAAAGAAGTGAGACCTCTGCTGAGGTAATGGGGTGGCAGAGGGAACCAGGAACACACATTAGAAACCTGTACCCATCACAGTGTCCATGTGGATGCAGAGAAGTTATCCTTGCTCACAGCCAGTTGGCACTAGACTGAATAAAACAGCCAGGCCTGCAGGTGGGGACAAATTGTGAGACAGGATCAGTGAAATATGAGGAGTGCTGCTCTCAACTGAAAACATGAAAGTTGTTTTTAACTGCTTGCTGTTTGTGAAGGAAGGTAAAACCATGGGAGAACAAGTTGCTGCTCTGATGCCTCACATCAAACACATTGAAACAGGTAGCTGAGTCCCTGCAAGACGACAGGACCACCACTACTGACTGAAACAACAACAACAACAAAAAAAGCAGCTCAATGAAGTATTGGAAAAATCCCCCAAAGAACCTGCTATGAAATACTGAAAATATATTGCACCCTTAAGAGCTACAGAGGGCAGCCAACAGTTGATGCTGAGGAGATGACAGAAAATCCAACCTCCTGAGGGGAACCTATATCACCCACCAGCCAACTTGAGCCCTAAAGCCAGGCAGAAGTCAAACAAAAGACTACCAAGAGTAGCCCATGAGGCTGAAGCATTCTACAAACCATGCGAGCAGCACACAGTATGGGAGAAGATGTGTTAGTGTGAATGAGCTAAAACAGGTGCCTCAAAGGGCAGAAAGCTTCTCAGGGGCTTTTACAGACAGAAGAACCTGTGTGAGGCACTGAAGACTGAAACTGGACACAGAACTGCAGTTTTATAATCTGTTCCCTGACAAGTGCCTCTTATGATGGGGATGGCACAAAGAGAGCAGAGAGCTGCTCAAGAAAGGAGGGCAAGCAAAACTTGAGATCGGGAAGATGGAGTGGGGACATGTGGCAGCAGCCTAAGAGGGACACCCAGGAGGACAAAGAGCAGACCCTAACTAAAATTCCTAATATCCCACTTCTTAAGTATTTGTTGCCACTTCTGCCTTATCTCCTGCCAGCAGTGCGTCTGTGTACAGTGGTCCATGACAGAAGTGCCACATGCAGCTTCTTAAGCTCAGCCATGCAGCTATGGACGCTTTCCAGCACGACTTTGGCAGAACAGCTGGTGGATGGTAGCCTTGCCATGAGGCTGGACTCTTGTCAGCCACCAGCTGGCAATGGGCACTTGCCTGAAAACAGTTTCAGGGACAAAAGGATGCAAAGATTTTGATTATCTTCCTAAATCCATATGCACAGCATAAAAATATTAGGCTACACAATTAGAAATGTAGTAATATGGAAGAGGAGACAGTTCTCTAAAACAGGAAGCACTGCACCAGCATGATTCAAGTTGAGATTTCAACCCATCCAAAAGGGCATTTTTAACAGAATTGTTCACCTTACTTTACTGACTTTGAGTTATTATTAGTCATGCATTAAAACACTATTCTGCATTTGCTGAGGCAATGTCCCAGCTCTGATTCTAGCTTTAAATACTGTTAACGCTGCATGTTGGGTAATATTTTTGTTCTGTAGAAAACAACAGAAGCAAGAAGCATTTTATTTATTTTTTTTTGCCTCTAATTACCAGCAGAAATAAAAATGAGGCATGCTTCTAAGCATGTGCCTGCTGGTGTGAGAAGGTAGGTGCAGGCTGAGATTACAGGGTACAAAATCCACTGGTTTGCAATAAAAGAAAGTAGATAAGAAAGAAAGAAAAAACTTGAGCCCTCAGTATATTCTCATGAATACCAGAGGGTGGTCTGATTTGGATTGCTGACACAGTCCAAGGAGATGATAGCATGTGATGATGTCACAGTCCAAATTAACAGCAGAACAAAATAAATATTTTGTGGAAAACCTGAGGTTTAAACCCAAAAGGGGACCAGGAAGGATCATAGAATCATAGAATGGTAAGTTTGGAAGGGACCTCAAGGATCATCCAGTTCCAGTCCCCTGCCATAGGCAGGGACACCTCCCATTAGAGTACAGGTTACTCAAGGCCTCCTCCAACCTGGCCTTGAACACCTCCAGGGAGGGAGCAGCCACAACCTCCCTGGGCAACCTGTGCCAGTGTCTCACCACCATCACTGTAAAGAACTTCCTCCATCCAGTTTCAATCTCCCCTCTGCCAGTTCAAACCCACTGCCCCTTGTCCTTGCATTGCAAGACCTTGTTAATAATCCCTCCCCAGCCTTCCTGTAGCCCCCTTCAGATCCTGGAAGGCTACTCTAAGTATGTACTATACTTTCTTGGGAAAGAAAACCCAGAATCATGCAAATTTTCATAAAGAGAAAAGCAACTATTTTGAAAGTTTGCAAAAGGAAAATACCAGAATGCTCTTACACATCACAGTGTCTTTGTTCTAGCTCTCCACTATTTACTCCTGCTATTTGGAGTAACTTCAGGAACAACTGCCTGAAGTCCCACAGTGCTGCCAGCATAAATTGTTATGTGAAGCCGCTCTTGAGCTGCTAAAATGCCACAGAAAATTCTGCATCCAAACCCCCCAACAAAACAGTCCTACAACAAAAGGATCCTCTGTTCCCCTAGCTGCCTTTTCAAACTGTTAGTTTCCCTCAGGCTTGCCAAAGCTGTGCCACATTGGGTAAATCAATCATCACATCCCAAAGCAAGTCAAGACTATGACAATCCTGCCCCTCCTGCTGCTGCTGTTGCTTGGAGCGGAGTGAGTTCTCCAAAGCCTGAGCAACATCACTGCTCTGCTGTTGGTTTTTGTGCATGTTTGACAAATGTGATCCTGCTTGGTGCCCCGTGAAAAGTAAGAAAAATTATCAACCAGCACCTTCAGCCTGATGTACAACCTCCAGGAGAAAAGCCTCAGTCTTCCAAGGAAACGCCACTTACCAGAATCATGCACTAAAGATGTCTTAAAAACACTTGGTGCTTCACACCAGAAAGAAGTGAATGAGTGCTTCAAGTCTTTGCTGGAACAGCTTGTACCAAAAGTCACAGCAGAATAAAAGGACTCAGAGCCCTGCAAAGGTTTTGGGGTTTTGGTTTGTTTTGTTTGGTTTTTTTTTTGTTTAGCTGGTTGGGGTTTTGTTTTGTTTTTTCCTTGTGAGGTTTTTAATAATAATAATAATAATAATAATAATAATAATAATAATAATAATAATAATAATAATAATAATAATAATAATAATAATAATAATAATAATAATAATAATAATAATAATAATAATAATAATAATAATAATAATAATAATAATAATAATAATAATAATAATAATAATAATAATAATAATAATAATAATAATAATAATAAAAATGTTATTGTTATTAGGCTGATTTTGTTTTTCTCTCCCACAATCATTTCCCTTTTGGTTTTAACCAAACTCATTGAAACAGGTAGTTAATTCTCCAAGCTGGTGTATTGCTAGACATTGCTGCTCAATATCTTCAAGAGACCCAGCTGGGTGCAGTGGCTGCCACACCAGAAGGCTGTGCTGCCATTCAGTCAGACTTGGACAG
>VWZE01025091.1:65242-105587 GCA_013396675.1 Eubucco bourcierii | reverse complement strand
TTGTTTGGGGGGGTTTTTTTTTTTTGTATGTGTGTTTTGGGTTTGGTTTGGTTTTTTTTTTTTGTTTGTTTCTTTGGAGTTTGGGGTTTTTTGTTGTTGTTTTGTTGGGGTTTTTTGTTGCTGTCCCAGGATAAAACAAATCAAGGTCCTTTGTTTGAATAACATTTGATGAAGAGTCTCCAATATACCTCTTTGTTGTTTTCTCTCTTTAGCTTGCAACTGCAGATGGTTTGCTCTTTACAGACACATATCAAACACAGTGTTATTGGACAGCATGAAAGCTTCAATTAGTAAGAACAGAGTCAAATAGATGATCATGTAATTATTTTTTTAAATAACATTTTTCCCCTTTTGTTCAGTGATTTTGTTAAGGAAAGCTTATTACTTACCCAACATTTTCTGCATCTTCATCACACTCAGCCCTGTATTTGCAAACCCCACATTTGGAGTGTTTTCTCTGAACTTCTGTTCCAGATCCTTCGTATTCTAACAAAAAAATGCAATAAAAGAAGGCATTGTTAAGAGAAAGCATGGTTTGCACAGTCACCTCTGGCTTTTCTTACCTAAAACCATTTTACCCTCAGGACAGGCTACAAGAGTTGGGGCTCTGCAGCCTGCAGAAGAGAAGGTTTCCAGGAGACCTTAGAGTAGCCTTCCAGGATCTGAAGGGGGCTCCAGGAAGGCTGGGGAGGGACTATTGACAAGGGTTTGCAATGACAGGACAAGGGGAATGGGTTTGAAGTGGCAGAGGGGAGATTGAAAGTGGATGTTAGGAGGAAGTTGTTTGCAGTGAGGGTGGTGAGACACTGGCACAGGTTGCCCAGGGAGGTTGTGGCTGCTCCCTCCCTGGAGGTGTTCAAGGCCAGGTTGGATGAGGCCTTGAGTGACCTGTGCTAGTGGGAGGTGTCCCTGCCTATGGCAGGGGGTTGGAACTGGATGATCCTTGAGGTCCCTTCCAACCTTACCATTCTATGATTTTATCTATACTGTGAATATGGAGTTATCACATACAGATGCTTTTAACCCTAATAGTGTCCCCTTTTTTTCCCCAAAATCAGGTAGTTGAAGGTTGTTAGAACTGTACCAGTGACAGAAAAGCATCCCAGAAAATACTGATGCTTCAGGGTGATGGAACATGGCAACAGGCTGCCCAGGGGAGTTGTGGAGTCTCCCTCTCTGGAGATATTGAAGACCCTCCTGGATGCATTCCTGTGTGATCTGGTAGAGGTGATCCTGATCTGGCAGGGGGATTGGATTGGACTGGATGATCTTCCCTTCCAGCCCCTAGCATTCTGTCATTCATTGATTGCCTCTTCCTTTATTCATATGTCAGTGATTTGAATTTATCCTCGCTCCACCATGCACACAACTGGCACAGACATGTCACAGCCACATTTACTCTTAATTGGCACTGATAATGCATAAACCCTGTGCCTCTGAAAGTCCTTGAATACCAGGCAGCAGGGATTTGAATGCTATTTTCTTTGACAAATCTTTAATTACAGATATCTTTATGCAAGATTACCACTTACATTTTTCCCCCTTTTTTGATTCTTAACAATGGGATCAGGCTGTGCTCATCTCTCACATATACTGTGGTTTGTATTCCAGAGTTTAGTTGTAACAGACTAAAATGAAAAAAGTAATCCTAACAAGAAATTGGTAGAAATGCTATGCACCCTAAAATGGAAGATTTACACCTCAAATATTCTGATCTTAAAAATGTCTGCACCAATCTTAACTCTTGATCAAAGGTCACATTCGGTGTTTCTGTGCTCCACAGAGGTGGAGGTGTTCAAGACCAGGTTGGATGAGCCTTGAGTGAGCTGTACTAGTGGGAGGTGTCCCTGCCTATGGCAGGGGTTGGAACCGGCTGAGCTTTGAGGTCCCTTCCAACCTTACCATTCCATGATTCTATGACATGAACATTAAAACTCTTCAACAAGCATAAGAGAAACAAACCATACTGTTAGTGTTTCACTACCATCAGTCTCTCCTAATCTTGATTTCAACAAGGTACTAAGGGAGAGCTAGATACTTGAGAAGAAGGAAAAGAACCACAGGACTCTGCAGAGGGAAAGCACCATTTAACATACCGCAGTAGCATGCACAAGGCTGTCAATGGACAGAGATCAAAGTGATTCCTCTTGCCACAGCAGCTTTATGTGCTGTAGCAATAGCAAAACAAATACCACCAATTAAAGAGCTGCATTTTGATTTTAAAAAGGTAAACAGCAAAAAGAAATCCATCACACTTCTTCCTAATTTTCCTGGGACCTGGTTGAAAGGAATCTTTCCTCCTATCTGTGGGCCTGTGGTTACATGAAGAATAGTGCAGGTGAGTTCCTTAATTCCTATAAAGCAAACTCTGCATTTTCCAAAGATTAACACATAGGAAACTTTATTACAAAGTCCCCACTGTGGAACTACCACCCTCATTATGCTGTAGCAGAGGTCATTTGCTTTTACCTTTCCAAACATGCAGTTCATTTAATTTTACCTTATTTTTAGATACTGCATTCCTGTGCCTGTGTTTGGCATCCTAGAGTGTCCTTTAGTGTCAGATTTCACTTTTCCATGCCAATAAATGATCCCCTACAGTTTGAACAAGTTAAACAAATGGGAATTCTCATGGTACTCACGCATGGTATTTCCACTTTTGCTACTCTTATTACCCTTGATGCTCTCCCCCAGCAGGTTAACATCCTCTAGAGCTATGGGCACAAGCTGGATGTGCTGCTCCAGGAGAGTTGTCGTCAAAACCAAATACCATCTAGGCTATTCTTCAGCTAATACACCCAACAATCATGTTAATTTTGTAGTCTTCAGCTAATACACCCAACAATCATGTTAATTTTGTAGTCTTCAGCTAATACACCCAACAATCATGTTAATTTTGTAGTCTTCAGCTAATACACCCAACAATCATGTTAATTTTGTAGTCTTCAGCTAATACACCCAACAATCATGTTAATTTTGTAGTCTTCAGCTAATACACCCAACAATCATGTTAAATTTGCATTCTTCAGCTAATACACAAAACAGTCACATTAATTTTGTATTCCTCACCTTATACACCCAACAGTCACATTAATTTTGTATTCCTCACCTAATACACCCAACAGTCACATTAATTTTGGACCATTTTTCTGCACTTAGCATGAATGTTCACATTCCCTTTATTCAAGATGTTATTCCCCAGTGAGGTTTTTTTTTTCAGGGTCACTAGTCTGTCTGTCAGCCTCAGTGATGCATCTGACATCATGGAAAAATCATCTAGATCTGGGACTCACTCCATGTAACTCTGTCCTCAGACAACATTAAAATACCACCTGCTTGTGCATGCAGATAGCTCAGTGACTTGTTCTGTGTCACTCAGACCAAATCAGTACTGACTGATTTGCTCCCAAGTCACCAGTGGAAGGGGTCAGAAGGCCAAGAACAGTCCCTAGAAACATACACATTCTGCAGTGATTTCTTAACATTTAATGATACATTGATTGGCAATATTTTTTGCACATTAGGTGTGTACTGTGTGGATGTTGTGCCCTCTAGTCACTTAGACTTGTATGAGAGATTGCCTTTGAGAAAGGTTATGCCTTTCAGGTGATATGTTTAACATAAAACATTCTATTGTACAAAGGCTTTTCTTGGGAAATTGAGTTTAAAAAACAAACCAAAACAGTTTCATAGAATGGTAAGGTTGGAAGGGACCTCAAAGCTCATCCAGTTCCAACCCCCTGCCATAGGCATGGACACCTCCCACTAGCACAGCTCACTCAAGGCCTCCTCCAACCTGGCCTTGAACACCTCCAGGGAGGGAGCAGCCACAACCTCCCTGGGCAACCTGTGCCAGTGTCTCACCACCCTCACTGCAAACAACTTCCTCCTGAGATCCTGTTTCAGTCTCCCCTCTGCCAGTTCAAACCCATTGCCCCTTGTCCTGGCATTCCCAGACCTTGTCAATAGTCCCTCCCCAGCCTTCCTGTAGGCCCCTTCAGATCCTGGAAGGCTACTCTAAGGTCTCCTGGTAGCCTTCTCTTCTGCAGGCTGCAGAGCCCCAACTCTCTCAGCCTGTCCTCACAACAGAGCTGCTGCAGCCCTCTCAGCATCTTCATTTCACAACAAAAGTTTGCCATGAACATTTGACTGGCATTAAATGTTTTAATTAAATAATTGTATATTATTTCACATTGTCTGCTGAAAAGAGAATGGTAAAAAAAGAAATGTCATCAGCCCAGAGAATTCTTTATCACCCACTTTTGAAGCTTTCAGATGCATGCCAGACAGACCTGCTGGTTACAAAACACCTGTCTTCAACATTCAATGCTGAATATCATTCTGCACTACTGCTAGAATGGAGATATTTCATCATATCCAATATGCACTGACTTGACTACTAATACATCCACAATGCTTTACAGAGTTCTTTTGCTTCACTATTAGCATATCAATTTTGCAAGGGAGCAAAAGCAGCAACACACACACGTACATGCACGCCCTTCCTGCTCCCTGTGAGTGCTCCAACACCTTTCCATTTCCATAAACAGTAGTCCACAACTACTTGTTCGTTGTTTCTATAAGGTGTACACTTCCCTCACCTTCTAAAACTGCTTTCTCTACCTGCTTTAATGAGGTTTGGTTTAGAAGCAGTGCAGTCTCCGTTTTCCTTGATAAGAACTTGCTGGGCCTCATGTGCACAGAATCATTCATCCATACTGCACAACAAACACATGCCAGGCAAGGACACCTGCCCTACCCATTTCCACTTGCCAGGATGAGGTGTGATGCAGATGAATATCTCAAAATTAGGTGATAGTCATCTACCATTTTTGGAAGGCTCTGCCCTTCCCAGCTGCCTGTCTTAGCGCTAGCACTGGGAGACACTGCGTACAGTTCAGATTGAAATCCTTCCAGAAAAGAGAGCCTTCCCCACCAATACCAAACAGATGAATACTGTTTTTCAGCCTGACTGGGTAGCAGACATTTTCAGTACCCTACTGATGTGCTGTTAACCCATTATTTGAGAGCAAGTTTCTCTGGGCAAACGCCTCCAAACAGGCAACGCACCCCTTGACAGATTGCCCCTCTCTTCTCCTTCCTCCTACATGTTTGATTGTTCCTAAATAGGTTATAGCCATTAATTTTAATATTCCAATCAATCAGATCCTCCCAGTGGGTTTCAGCAGTATCAATTACATCAAAATATGTTTCCAAACAAGCAGTTCAAGCTCCTCTTGTTTATTATGCAGGTTTCTAATGTTGATGTATGGACGATTTCTTCCCCTCACTTTCCCCGGTATCTTGATTAATTTTGTTCTTTGACACCTTAATTTTGTGTGGAGTGAAAGCTCATTTTCCCTCTCTTTTCAGCATCCCTTCGTGTTTCAGGGCAGCACCTCATTAATGCTCTGTCCTTCAAAAGAAATGAGGTACAACGATGGGATCGGTGGCTCCCAGTTGTGTCGCTCAGCTGCAGTGATCCCTAACACTTCTCGAGTCATTACTCCTCTGCAGAAGATGGCCAGCTAGATCTTAGGAGCTGCAGGGTAGGAACCTGCAAATGGACAGCAGCTCTAGAGGAGCTGGTCAGTGGTAAATTGCTTCCCTCAGCAACTCCTTTGTGTGTTCCTCCAATGGTGAAACAGCTGTGTTTCTGCTGAGGGTTTTCAATCAGGCTGGAAGCAAAAGCATCAGTTTGTGTCAAGGTGAAGTTCAGTCAGCCTCAAGGCACGGCCTGGAAAGGGAGCTCCACTGTACATATGCATTTATCACTGTTCATAGTGAAGCAGGGGGAGAAGGGGGAGCTTGTGGACAGCTGCAACTATTCAGTAGCCATGGACTGATAGAATAAAGATTTCCCTGTCTGGGAAAGCCTCTCTGAAAACCAATTCCTAACTGTTTTGGGAGGACAGTGATTTTTGCTGCAACTCCTAAGAGCAACTAATCTCAAAAAGATTTTTTTAAAAAATAGGGGAAGTCAAACCCCCCTCTGCATCCTGAAGTACAGAAGAACCCCCTCTGTGATCAGGCTGTGGTTCCCTCAGTACAGCTAGCACCAGAAATTCCTCTCAAAATACCCAGTCACAGTATCAAGACATTACAGGATGCAGTTCACAGAACAGTTTAGTGACCTCTCTTCTCTTCCATTTATTTTTAGGGCAAATTTAATGACACAGTTAAAATGGAAATTATGCCTGTAATTTGAAATAAAGCTGCAAACTTGCTCTTTTCACTGTAGGTACATATTTACAGCTACTGCAACACTTCCTCTTAGATATCCCAAATTTTTGACAAGTGGTGTCTTGAATTATCCTGACCATGCTGCTGGGTCATACACAAAAGCAAAATGTACCTGTGTGCAAGGTCCTGTTCTCTTATCCAGCTACCCAGCTGGCTTAGAAGCAAAGCCTGGCTTGGTACAGACAGAGATCTATACCTGCCTGAAAGATACTTTCCCTGAATGATGTAGACCACATAGTGCAGCTGTAAGCAGGTGTCAGCCTTTGAAGTCTGATTGTGCAAGAAGAGGCATTACAGATTTAACACAAGGCTGCCTGGTCTATTTATGACTGAGGAGCCTGGAGGAGGGGAGTTCAGAGGCTGACACCTAATCGCATCCCAGCCAAGGCAGTGTATTTGCCCAGTGGTTGTGATAACGATAATGTGTGTTCTTTTATGCCAAAGACTGGAGGATGTGCACTGTAAGACTCAGTACCACCTCTACCCTTGTTATGTGTGTAGGCGTTTTGCACATCTGACAGCTACAACTTCTGTTTTGCTTCTATACACATGATGAAAAGCTCAACAGGAGCAGTGTGAGTGCAGCCCAGACAGAACTGTGTGCTGGGCTGCAGCAAGAGCAGTGTGGGCAGCAGGGCAAGGGAGGGCATTCTGCCCCTTTGCTCTGCTCTCCTCAGACCCCACCTGCAGTCCTGTGTGCAGTTCTGGAGCCCCCAGCACAGGAAGGACATGGAAGTGTTGAAGCGGGTCCAGAGGAGGCCACCAAGATGCTCAGAGGGCTGCAGCAGTTCTGCTGTGAGGACAGGCTGAGAGAGTTGGGGCTCTGCAGCCTGCAGAAGAGAAGGCTTCCAGGAGACCTTGGAGTAGCCTTCCAGGACCTGAAGGGGGCTACAAGAAGGCTGGGGAGGGACTATTGACAAGGTCTTGTAATGCCAGGACAAGGGGCAATGGGTTTAAACTGGGAGAGGGGAGATTGAAACTGGATCTCAGGAGGAAGTTGTTTGCAGTGAGGGTGGTGAGACACTGGCACAGGTTGCCCAGGGAGGTTGTGGCTGCTCCCTCCCTGGAGGTGTTCAAGGCCAGGCTGGATGAGGCCTTGAGTGACCTGTACTAGTGGGAGGTGTCCCTGCCTATGGCAGGGGGTTGGAACTGGATGATCCTTGAGGTCCCTTCCAACCTCACCATTCTATGATTCTAAGTTGCACAGCATTAGAGAAATCTGCTAAAAGATGTGCTGCTGCCTCCTGTGCAGGGCATTAATCACCACCCAGCTTCTGCAGCCACCTTAAAAGACACTAAAATAAATCAGCTGCATTGCCACGAATTCAAATAAAAAATATCTGAGGCTGTAAACTGTGTCTGTTTGTACCACCCTGACTGTGTGACAATTACTGGGTAAGTGTTGTCCCCAGTGAGGGGAAGGAACAGATGGCAGCCTGCTAAAAAGCACACACTGTATATCAATTTATTAATTACTAAATGCAATCTGCTAGACGTTCATCACAAGATACTTGAGCTATTAAATTTCAGAGGGATTAGAAATTCAAAACAAATTATTTTAATAATAATTAACGTAGCTATATGTATTGCAAGCATGTTATTTCCTTAGCTTAAAAGCCTGAAATGATGAGGTGCCATCTGCCTGACTACCATTACATCTTCTTTACTATCAAAAGTGCATTTTACTTTGGCACACAAATAAACCTTGAACAAAAGGAATAAAAAATTAATGTTATGGGCATAGTAGGATATGTAAAAGTCTTACCCTTGCTGGTTGATTATACAGAATCTGCCTCTTCTAGGACTGATGTGTCTCTGAAAGGCTGGTTTGAAAAGTTACTGCCATTTGTTAACTCTTTGATGGTGTATGTAACACATGCTGATGGTTCTCAACACATCCTTCCAAAGGCTTAACTGTATCACAGAGTCAACAACACAGCTGCCATTATCAAATGGAGAAAGTAAGGACTCCTTGGAGCAAGAGGAACAAAGGCCTTCATTTGGAGGGACATGGGAACAACAGCTCATAAGTGCTCATTTACTAAAGATGGGAACTGGGAGTTCAAAAGCAATGAGGTTCTCCTTCAAAAGTTATTGCATCATGCCTGGATACTACCAGAAAAAAGCCTTATGAATACAGACTACTCCCAGCTGAAAACAAATTACCTTCATCATCTATACCTTTGACAAAAAAAAAAAAAAAAAGAAATGAGCTTCATCTTCAAGAAGCTTTTCTTTACAAATCAGTCTTTCCATCTGCAGGGAGCAAAAATGTCTTTCAGTAATCATAGAATGCACTGGCTTGGAAGAGACCTTTAAAGGTCATTTAGTCCAACTCTCCCTGCAGTGAGCAGGGATATAGCCAACAGGAGCCCACCAGATACGACCTTGAATGTCTCCAGGGATGGGGCCTCTACCACTGCCCTAGGCACTGTTTTACCACCCTCACAGCAAAGCAAGAACTTCTCCCAACATGCAATCTAAATCTACCCTGCTCTGGTTTAAAACCATTGCTCTTTGTCCTATTATACACGGCCCTGTAAATGTGCCCTTTGCTACGGCACACGGGAAACGAGGAGGCAATTGGTGGTAACCAACACAGCTTCACCAAAGGCAAATCATGCCTGATAAGCTTGGTGGCTATTTATGATGCAGTCATAGCATCAGTTCATAAGGGAAGAACAACTGATGTAATCTGCCTAGGCTTGTGTAAAGCATTTGACACCATCCCCCATGACACCAGGGTCACCAAATTGGATTTGAGGGGTGGACCACACACTGGATAAAGAACTGGTAGGGTTGCCGCACTTGGAGAGTTGCAGTCAACAGCTAAATGTCCAAATGAAGACCAGGGACTTGTGGCATCCCCTGGGGGTTGGTACTGGGGCCAGTGCTGCTTGATGTCTTTCCCAGGGATACAGGCAATGGGGACTGAGCACACTCTCAGCAAGCATTTGACACTGCCTACCCAGGTGCAGGACCTTACACTTGGCCTTGTTGAACGTCATGAGGTTGGCCTGGGCACAGCTCTGCAGCCTGCCCAGGTCCCTCTGGATGGCATCCCTGCCCTCTAGCAAGTCAACTGTGCCACACAGCTTGGTGTCATCTGCAAACTTGCTGAGGGTGCACTGATTCCTCTGTCCATGTCACTGGCAAAGATGTCAAACAGCACTTGGTGCCAGCACTGACACCTGAGGGACACCACTTGGCACTGGTCTCCAGGTGGACATTGTGCCCTTGATCGCCACTCTCCGGGTGCCACCATCCAGCCAATTCCTTACCTTGACTGCAAATCTAAAGGATCCCACTGTCTTCAGCTGTGACCTCGACTAAACTTTTGGAATGTTTGAGTCTCCATTCTCTGACATTGCTTTCTGTAGAGGTGAATCATAATGGCAGAGTAATGAGGTTTCTGAAATGTCTCTAATTTCTGAATTAACAATCCATACTGTTCTTATTAAGTGGCTTCATAATACCCATTGCCACAAGTGATCAACAGCTTGGTTTCGTAAGTCTAATTTTTATTAAGCTAATTGAAGGGTTCAGACTTCTGAAATGAGCAAAGTGAGCTGTTTTATTACAACTCCTCATTTAACATTGTGCCATCAGAGCATAGAAAATGGAAATCGCTTATCCAGAATGTCAAAGGGCAACGAGACAATCATGTCACCAGTAAAAAAAAAAAACCTGTACTCCTTCACCTCATTCAGGCAGGCTGGAAAACTTCACCCACTCTGAATTCTTTTCCTAAAATCTAGTATCTTTAGCACAGCAAGCATGACTTGGGAGAGAATCTGGATCGGCGTTGTTTTAGCATTTTTGTGGCATGTGGCAACTTCAAAAGCAAGACACTGAAATAGCCTGTGAGGAAGGGGACTTCTGTGGGCTTTCATAAACCTGCTGGGGTTTTGGGGTGTTTTTACAACAAAATTAATGCATGTAACATCATACAGTTTAGGAGTAGGAGGGAAAATCTGCATCAAGTCAAATTTCAGAATCATTAACGAGCTTGTTCTGTGCCTAGAAAAATGAGAGAACTCTGTGAACCACTAGCACAAATCTCAGCTGCATCTGAGGCAAGCACCTAATTTCAGCAGTGGAGACTGTCACAAACCAATCTGTCACAACCAAAAAGCACAGCTCAGATGCTTTCCCAGTACTTTCCTTCACAGTTAAAAAATCTAGCAGCCAGCAGTACATCTCCTGCACAGCAACTGCAGCGCTTCCTGAACATATACGAGCAGCTGCACTCATCCATTCTGTGTGTGCAAGCATCACTGGCACATGCACAATCACACTAATTGTGTGTTTAAGAAACACAGCAAGCCCTGATTCTGTGATTAACATCTGGAAATGTAAATCCTGGGAAGAAAACACAAAGCTCTAAGCCAGCATGTTTGCTGTCTCTCACTTACCTTCCATTGCTCCTTCCTTGTACTTAGCTCCACCTTAATCTACAAGGCACAGAAGGTCCTCTTGTAATTTTGTTCCCATTTGTGCACTCTTAGCCAAGAGTATGATATAAAACCACCAGGCCTGGGTGCTTATTATATCTCACCATATTCTAGTTTACTCCAAAAGAAAATGGTCAGGAAGGTGTCACATAGCCAGAACAACCTGGAAGCCAAGACCGTGGTGTGCACCCAGGAGCACTTCTACCTGCAGGTCACCCCCTGCCTGGGTTCCTGCCCCTTTTTCTGGTCTGGATTCTAAACAATGCATCTCCAACTTTCATAGTTCAGCATTGCTTTAGAAGTTTGCTCTTAATTCTAAATTGCCTTAACTTGCATTAAGTCTTTGATGTTTTTAATATCTCCTTGCAACCCTTTTACAGCTACCTGAATAACAGAACAAATATAATTCCAGATGCAAAAACATCAGAGAGTTTTTTGGGCAGAGCAGACCTCAATATTTAAAGCAACAGCAGTCTCCATCCTTTGAAGGATTGTCTTGAGACCCAGCAAATGACTCAAACACGCTGAAAACTTGCCAAGTGTTCTGCAGAAGGATTACCCAATGCCCAGTTTAGTGAGGCTGGTGGAGAAGGACAGCACTAATGCAATGTGTCACAAGTAGCCTAGCTCTATCAAAAAAAAGTGCCAAGTGTGATATTCAATTTCTTATTGTTGTTTTTTCCCCATCTAAAATTAAGAGCTAAGGCAAATTGTTTTCACAAAGAACACAAACAGGAAAGCTTCAGTTGACCCAAAGGTACTGGGAAGAAAGCCAAATAAATAAAGGGTTAAAACCACCAAACTGCTGGAGGACGTCGTGGGTGCACATTGTCCCTTCTTCATTCAATACCCAGGCAGGCAGTACAGATATTCACCTGGGGCTAACAGACCCAGATTCAGTTCTTTCTGCCCAAAGTGGACTGAAGTTACATATTCCACCTCCCAGGACAATGCACTAACCACTGCAGTAGCTAGCATGAAGGGGAGGGACCATCAGATCTCTCCCACCAATGTGATTTCATTTTTCATAAATAATTAAAAGTCATTGGCATGTTGCATTCCAGCTAACAAAGCCTTCCCTTAGCATGCACCCTTCCTCCTGCTCCCTTGGATTCCCAGCTCAATAAATATTTCAAGTAAGATCAAACCCAACAGCAATTACAAAGGAAGACCCAATTTGGACCTCTCTTACCAAGAGGGAGCAGAGCTGGGTTCATTCTCCTGCCTCAAATCAAGCAGTGAGTATATCTGAATGTGTGCCTATCACCTTTTCAGTGAGCAGCCTAACCATCAAAACACAGCATGTTCTGGCCTACTTTTCTTCAAATTATTCACAAAATCACCCAAAGAATCCCCACATCTGTCAGTCAGCTGCCAATCTCTTCCAGAGACATTTACAAAGGACTTTTAACACGGAGTCTTGTATCCAATTGGGAAATAGTGAGGAAAAAAAAATAGATCCCAAAAGTATTCAAACATTCCTAAAGCTGTTCCAAACATAGAAGTCAGATGTGTATTAAATTATTGTTGTCTGTCACCTACAAGAGCTGTATATCTGCACTGAGGCAAGCAGAACAGCTGTAGTTGGAATAACAGGCTGGGTAGAAGGGGGAAGGAGAAGCAAGCAGAGCTGGGGAAAGAGAGTCATGCAATCTCTGGAAGGAGAGCTTCACAAGATAGTCACCAGTGCAGATAAGAAGAGGTAGTTCTCTTCTCAGAAAACCCTTTCTTCAATTACTGCAGCAAAAAGAAACAAAGGTGAGAGTGGCCAGCAGCCCAGGAATTTCCTGATAGCATCTTATTAAAGAGAAGCTAAATGCCTCCCCTTCACTCCACACAGGAAAAAAGAGGAAGCCAGCTCCTCCATCTTGGCAAGCTCCTATGTCTAGCTACGGAGTGATGCCATTGACTGTTTTCTCTGCAGCACGATTTCATGCAGCTGCACAAGATTTCTGATATTTCAAAACTCAGTCCCATCAGTATTGAACTGCAGCACTTCCCATTCAGGAAGCCTAAGCCAAGCCTAAAAGCAAGATGTCCTCTTTGTGCCCTCATGCATCTATAGCTCATGGTTTTCATTCTATTTGTATTCTTGCTAGAAATCTTGGAAAGTATGTGAAGAAATGTTCAAAGGCAGGAATACTTCTACAACTACCACCTGTGCCACATTCCTCCTCTTTATGTATACAGATTTGAACAGAAGCACATCAAATATTGGATAAAAATGCAATTAGTACATATTGTAGGCAATATGTTTGACTGCGGATAAAGCAGTTACTAAATGTTGTAAAGAGGTGATGGCCAAGGGGAAGAAAACAAAAAACAAACTAAAGAACCTTATTGTGAATGGAGGCTTCCAGGAGTCAAGTACAGGTGAAACAGGGCAGTAGGGTTCTCAATGTGAATGGACATTCCTGGAGTCAAGTACAGGTGAAACAGGGCAGTAGGGTTCTCAATGTGAATGGACATTCCAGGAGTCAAGTACAGGTGAAATAGGGCAGTAGGGTTCTCAATGTGAATGGACATTCCAGGAGTCAAGTACAGGTGAAATAGGGCAGTAGGGTTCTCAATGTGAATGGACATTCCAGGAGTCAAGTACAGGTGAAATAGGGCAGTAGGGTTCTAAACATGACACTGCATTGTTGGCAACAAATAGAACATTACACAGGTCAAATCTGAAAGAGCACCATTGGTCAAATGTGCACTACAATCTATTTCTATGCAAGTGTTGTTCTGAGGTGGTCAGATAAAAATAAACTTTTAATGTGCCACTGTTAAGTGGTCACTGTTTTTACTCAATGCATGTTGTAAGCAGCAACCACGTACTTAGAACTGACACACATGCAGTAAAGACAGAAAGGCCAAAAGCAAGCAAGTATAACTGGAGTTTGGTACTCACCTCCTTCTCCTGATCCAGAGCCATTATCTGGGGAAAAAAAAAAACAAACACAACACCAAAAAAAAAAAAACAAAAACACAAACAAACAAAAAAACAGAGTGGGAGAGAAAAAAGGAAAGAAAACAAATTAAAATATTGCTCCAGGAGCAACTGTTTGTTCAAGAACTTGTCACTGTAAAATATTACACTATACAGGTGCTACACTTAATGAGCTAGGTGTAAAAACAAACATCCCACATAAAGGCTGGCATCCTTAAATAGAGTTTTTCCATGCTTACTGTGCCCTAATCTCTCTTTCCCCTCTCAAGATATTTTTACTCAAGAAACAGCATCACTTAATACTGAAAGCAGAATGACTTTCTGCCTTTCTTCAGCTGTTAGAAATCCACATTTGTTAAATCCCAAAGCAATGAAAAGCACAGAACCTGATTTTGGGAGCATTTATACTTTTCACACTCTGGCCCTGGGAGTAGCACATGAAGGAGTAACACAGAAATCACCTGAGTGCAGAAGTTACTCCAGAAGACAACTAGCCCTCAGTGCAAAGTTGGCTTAGTAATGGAATGACAAAACAGCTTGTCTCAGCTGAGTCAATCACTTTGGGTAAGGATGAGCTAACAACATAATTATTTCATTGGCATCAGCCTGGCTGGATTAGCATCTGATGAGTGACAGCTTGTGCCTGCATCCCCTCTGCATTAGCAGTTTGAGCGTCAGCAGGACCTGAGCTTCCTCATCACCCCATACCAACTAACTCCACTTCAGAGCACTATGGAGCTGGCTGTGGATTTTATATGGGAAGGTGCATCCCACCGAGCAGCACTCTGCAGAGTGTCTTCAGCCAGCACAGCAGTACAGACAACTTCTTAAACACAGGCTCTGACTCACAAACCTCCCTTGCTCTTTCTTGCTCAAAGGAGGTAGAGAGGAGAGGATGGGATAGCAACTACAGTCAGTGAATTGCTCTCCATTCCCATTAGCTCAGCTTCTCTAGACGACGAGGAGAGGAGTGGATCTGACACTGCTAGTTCCACACCTCTCTTTTCATGCCTACTTTAGTGACTGAGAAGGCAGCTGAATTTATTTCCACAAATGAGAAAGAAGAAAGAGGCAACACAGAGAGAGGACTGGGGGATTTACTTCCACATATGAGCTCATTGTTGACATCAGAGGAAAAACCAAACCCTCCATTTGCTCAGCTCCCTTCCCCCTCTTTTCTTTAAGCAGCTACATTTCCAAGAATAATTCCCCCTAGTGCACAGATAAAAGTGTGAAATTCCACATTACTGGGTCACTTAACACATTAAAAATAATCTCCTGTCACATGGAGTATCAGGACTAGAGAGATTTTTCTTCCTTCTGCCTAAATTTCCTCTTGTATTGCTACTCTGTGTCTATCAGACCAAGCTTATTACCTTATAGAAATAAATGCAAGAGGGCTACCAAGATGCTGAGAGGGCTGCAGCAGCTCTGCTATGAGGACAGGCTGAGAGAGTTGGGGCTCTGCAGCCTGCAGAAGAGAAGGCTTCGAGGAGACCTTGGAGTAGCCTTCCAGGATCTGAAGGGGGCTCCAGGAAGGCTGGGGAGGGACTATTGACAAGGTCTTGCAATGACAGGACAAGGGGAATGGGTTTGAAGTGGCAGAGGGGAGATTGAAAGTGGATGTTAGGAGGAAGTTGTTTGCAGTGAGGGTGGCGAGACACTGGCACAGGTTGCCCAGGGAGGTTGTGGCTGCTCCCTCCCTGGAGGTGTTCAAGGCCAGGTTGGATGGGGCCTTGAGTGAGCTGTGCTAGTGGGAGGTGTCCCTGCCTATGGCAGGGGGTTGGAACTAGATGAGCTTTGTGGTACCTTCCAACCTTATCATTCTATGATTCTAAGTTTTTGTTTCAAACTCGCACTCTGAGTGTGCATTCATGCCCAAGGTGAGGAATGCTGGCTGCAGTTGCACCCCAAGGTACATATGCTGTGTGGTAAGCAGAGCTATCACCACACAGGCAGTAGGAGCTGTAAGGAGAGAGCCACAGAAATGGTAAGAGTTGATGTTCAGACCATTGGTCTCTACAGATCATTGGGCCCACAGGCGATTGCCTCACCTTGGCAAGACCTAAGAAGCAGCCAGATCCATTGCCACCTGTTTGGGCTTTCAGATCACAAGAAACCAGAGAGTATTGTTCTCTGTAACATGGCATCATTTGACTTTTCTCTTCATAGAATCATAGACTGGTAAGGTTGGAAGGGACTCTCTTGCTTGACCCCTGAGCCTGGCAGCAGCACTAGGACCGTTGACTCCAGGATAACCACACCAAACTGGTGTTCCTATGGTTTTTTTTCCTGAGCCTTGGCTAGATTTCCCCTAGCAGCTGCTGGTTTAAAATGTAGCATTTCTTGCAGAGCTTACTTGGACAAGCAGACCTGTTCCTTTCAAGCCCTTGACCAATTCAGGATTCCAAAGGTGGTCTCCATGCACCAAGACTTGGCAAGCAAGGTGCTTAAACAAGTGAGAAAGCTGGAGAGAAATGGTATCCCCCAAAGCCACAGGTCAGTAATTAGGCTTGACTTCTCTCTTCACTTGAGCCACTCTTTTCCAAACAGGCTTGTAAAATCATGATTATGCACAAATGTACAGGCACCTGCTGTGAGCTGCCTTGATCCACAAAGGCACTTCTGAATAAAATACACAAAGAAGCATTTGGAACAGGGACAGCATCTGAACACTGCAAGCACTGGGCTACAGTCAGCATCCCACTTTTGTTTTTTGGTGGTTCTCTCTGAATAGAAGCCATTTCTGTACTGTGGCTCTGCTTAAGTGCAGACAGAAGGCATTGCTCTCTGAAATAGCTGCAGTCTCTCCCATTCTAACTTAAACTAGCATGAAAATTGAATTATCTCTTCTCCATTTAGGTTAATAGTTCCAAATACTAAGTAGGACCCAGAAGACGAATGGTTCACTGACAAATTTTAAGCAAGCAGACCCTTCCACCTGATTCACATGAAGCAGATGATCCAGTGGGCACCTACAGGGCAAACCTATGTGATCCTGCTCACGGAGAGGTGAGCAAAGAAATAGCAAACCACTGCTCCTTTTGTAGACCTGTGTAAGAAACAAGTCAGCAGCCATGCAGCTGTGGGCAGAACAGAACACTTGCCACACTGAAGGCAGAACTGTACACCATCCTCCAGCAAACACAGCCAGAAAGTGGTGCACTTGCAGAATTTAGGTGTTGCAAGGCTTCGCTGACAGCTCAGAAGGGATTTTCAACACCTGAACTTTGGCACACAGGAGTTATTATACTCTTTGTACTCAAGTCCTGGATTTTTCCCTAAAGCTTTTGGGATATAGCTGTGGTTTTCTTAGCACAAAGACAGCACGTGCCACTTCTCTGCATTAAGGAGGAAATGATCTTCCCAACAGTCCAGAAGCTTCACTGAACAAGTCCTGAATAGTGCTGAGTCTTCTATTCAGTTGTCTTGGGTTACTCATGAGACAGAGCCAGAAGGGAGAAGGGCAGCTGCTACCCCAACTCCTGGATTTCCTGGTTAACAGAGCTAACAATGCAGTCCCCTCCATGATAGGACTAGGCAAGCATGCTGCTGTTAAGCCCTACACAAAAGAGCACCTCTAAGAAAAGATGAGATAATATTATCAAGAACATTGTTACTGAAGACCATCCTGATGTACAGTTGGCATTAGACACAGCAAGGAGAGCACTACAGCACTGCATTTCACTTTCCCTCTTTCCTCTACACCCTGCAATTCTCCATCAGCTCCTGGAGCAGCAGCCCCAAAATCTCCACGGGCCAGCATTTTGGGAAGAGATTCAAAATCAGCACAGCCCTCTTCAAGCCACCAGCCAGAGCAAAGACCAAAGCAAGCTCCAGCTTGCCACCGCTGGCAATGGAGCAGGGCTCCTGCTGCTGCACAAAAGCAGTTTGTAGAGGAGCATGCCAGCTCAGCCACCCAGCTCTCCCAGCAACAGCTCAGCCTTCCTCTTCCTCCTCCTCCTCCTGGGTTTCTATCCCCACCCTCCCTCCCTCCCAGTAGCAGAGTTGCCTGGTAGCAATTACCCTTGATTTTGATATGCCAGCAGGAGCATTTGGGGAGGAATGCTGACAAGCCTAACTGCCAGCAGCTGCAAGGCCTCTGGCTGCTCGAAAGAGGCTTTTAACCCCTGCAGTGCCAGGCTGTGTGCTGGGAATATCCATTTGGCTTGACATTCTTTAGGGGAAAAGTGGTAGCCATTTCCTGTTTAAATATGCCACGCAAAAAGCAAACAAAAAGAACTACAGGAGGTTAAATCCTGGTGTGCGTTGATGTGATGTATCTGGTTAAGCTATTTCTTTGCTTCCAAAACATTACAGAACAGCGATGCTGTGCTGCCACAATGCAAACTGGAGAGGGAAACTTCTGAACTGCACTGAATCTGGAAACAAGGGTCAGCTCTCAGCATGAATGAGCATTTTTATAGCAGGTTATCAGGTTTGGAATGACTTTCTTGCAAAAGCATAAAGAGTTATTTTCACACTTTCTTAATCTGCAAGTGAGTCACCTGCATTTTCTTCCTTAAATCTTTGAAAAGGATTAAATTGAGCCTATTAGAATCATAGAGTGGTAAGGTTGGAAGGGACCTCAAGGATCATCCAGTTCCAACTCCCTGCCATAGGCAGGGACACCTCCCACTAGCACAGGTCACTCAGGCCCCCCTCCACCCTGGCCTTGAACCCCTCCGGGGAGGGAGCAGCCACAACCTCCCTGGGCAACCTGTGCCAGTGTCTCACCACCCTCACTGCAAATAACTTCCTCACCACATCCACCTTCAATCTCCCCTCTGCCACTTCAAACCCATTGCCCCTTGTCCTGTCATTGCAAACCCTTGGCAATAGTCCCTCTCCAGCCTTCTTTTAGCCCCCTTCAGATACTGGAAGGCTACTCTAATGTCTCCTGGAAGCCTTCTCTTTTCCAGGCTGCAGAGACCCAACTCTCTCAGACTGTCCTCAGGGCAGGGCTGCTGCAGCCCTCTCAGCATCTTTGTGGCCTCCTCTGGACCCACTCCAACCCTTCCATGTCCTTCCTGTGCTGGGGGCTCCAGAACTGCACACAGGACTCCAGCTGGGGTCTGAGGAGAGCAGAGGAAAGGGACAGAATCCCCTCCCTTGCCCTGCTGCCCACACTGCTCTTGCTGCAGCCCAGCACACAGTTGCTGTCTGGGCTGCACTCGCACTGCAGCCTCATGTGGAGCTTTTCATCACCCCAGACCCCCAGGACCTTTTCCTCAGGGCTGCTCTCAGCCCTTCACCACACAACTATTCTATGATTCTCTATTAAATAAATCTTTTTCTATTCTCAGAATTTTATCCTAGGTTTGTTTTTGTTGNATTTTTCTCTTGGTTTTTTTTTTTTTTTTTTTTTTTTTTTTTTTTTTAAGTGAGGGAAATTTCCTGTGAGTTTGGGCATGAAATTGAATAAAAAAAAATTTACTTACACAGCCTCAGTTCAAACCTTCATAATTCTTTGGTAATGTTATAGTAATCTATGAGTACTGCAAAACTGTAATGTGGTTTTTTAATCTATCAATTTGGAGACAATCTGCATGTGAAAGAATCTATTTCCAGTCATCTGCCTGAGATATAGTGGAATTACATGGCTGAGCTGGGCCCAAAACACAAATTTTCTTCAGTATTAGGATCAACATCACAGTCTGGTTTTGACCTTAGTAAGCATCCCTAAGTCTGTGCTGTAGTCAAAGGCATTGGAGCAGCTGATGTAAACCACAGCATTCAAATGAGACAGCTGTGGGACTGGCAGCAGCAAGGACTTGGCCTAGCTGCACCATCCATATATTTACCCTAATTTGCAGACAGGATGCTGCAGCCAACAGTGAGCTCCAGACAGCTGCCTCTCAAACTGTTATGGATAACTAGACCAGCCAACATAAAGCCAGCTTGGAGCATGCACCTGACCCATGGTCATGTTTTTGGCTGCCATACAGATGTAACCTTGCTTAGGTTAATGTGAGTAACTATTGCATATCAGAAGGTGAGGGATGTCATACAACTTAAAACTCTTCATGCTATTTATGTGCAAAAGAATGCAGCTGCTGATGCTAGAGTCATGTAATTTAATTATGAGAAAGCCAGCCATGTGTCTGTTCTGACCAGCTTTAATCTGTCTAGAGGTTCAGAAGACCTCTGGTGGCTAAATTTCTGTGTCCAAGAGTATGTTGCAGTACTTAAGACACTGAAAACCTGTCCCAGGTATTTTAAGCATGTGCCAAATGGGTGTTTTAAGTGTGAGGAAGATAAATTTCTGTGTCCAAGAGTATGTTGCAGTACTTCAGACACTGAAAACCTGTTCCATGTATTTTAAGCATGTGCCAAATTGGTGTTTTAAGTGTGAGGAAGATAAATTTCTGTGTCCAAGAGTATGTTGCAGTACTTAAGACACTGAAAACCTGTTCCAAGTATTTTAAGCATGTGCCAAATCAGTGTTTTAAATGTGAGGAAAATAAATTTCTGTGTCCAAGAGTATGTTGCAGTACTTCAGACACTGAAAACCTGTTCCAAGTATTTTAAGCATGTGCCCAATTGGTGTTTTAAGTGTGAGGAAGACAGAAAAGGTCAATCCATTAGAAATGTGAGGTACAACAATTTGGTAACAGTTATCTATATCCTCAAGGGAATCACCCAAAGCAAAATTAGTCAAAGCTAAAGTGTTGGACACAGGCAGAGTGGTAGTCAGGTTGATCAATGTCACTTGCTGGATGCTACACTAATTCCATACATCCTGAATATGAGTTCTAAAGCAATTATTAATTTGAAGTCAGCACCAATTTTGTTGTAAGCCTTTTGATGTATATCCAGGCTCCTCTATGCATGCAGCAAAAGCATTCACAAACCATGCTCTCAAATGAAGTTTTGCTACTTTGGAAATGTTTGTTTATGAACCTGTTAGCATATCAAAAGGTGCATCAGATTTCTTCTCTACAAAAATATTCCATTGCTGAAGAGTTACTTCTTTCTATGAAAATCAGGAAAACTAAACCATCTGCAATTAAGGGCAGAACTAAAGAGCTAACCACGTGACATCATTCACTAGCAACACAAAGTGGTGTTTTACATACCAGAATAACAAGGTCCTCTTGATACCACTGTTATCTCTTTCTGATGCTTGCAAGCAGCTCTCCTGAGGAAGCATTCATTTTGGTAAGTGTCTCCATTTGATCCACAAACAGGAATATAGTTTGTGTGACACTGAAAAAGAAGTTATAAAGTAACCCAGTCGTACAAAATGATGTGGTTAATCTCAGCTGCACTTTGGCAGACAGGAAGACAGCTGTATGGGTAAGAATTACTAGCAGTAAGTTGCAACTCTGTTCACTACAGGAGCATTTAAAGTACCTTGGTTTCTCAGTATCACTGTGTGCATTCCTTCTGCATTGTTGAAATAACAGCCCAACTCCACAAAGACTGAACAGAGGCACTCCGAAGGAAAGATTAAAAGAACTAAATAACTGTGGTGGGACTTTATAATGGCTAGAGGGAACATGACAGGCATCTAGGAGTGTTTGAAGGATAAACACTGATGGAGGAGAAAACTTCTTCAAGATAATACTTTAGACTGGATGTCAGGAGGAAGTTCTTTCCAGTGAGGGTGGTGAGACACTGGCACAGGTTGCCCAGGGAGGTTGTGGCTGCTCTCTCCCTGGAGGTGTTCAAGGTCAGGCTGGACACGGTCTTGAGTGACCTGTGCTAGTGGGAGGTGTCCCTGCCTATGGCAGGGGATTGGCAGTAGATGATCTTTGAGGTCCATTCCAACCACTCTGTGATTCTGTGAGCTCCAGGTGTGGCCTGGCAAGCACCCAGCAGAGTGGGATAACGACTTTGGATAATGACTTCTTTATCTCTGTTGGTGAAGCCCTTGTTGGTGAAACCCAGCATCACTCATGAGCATTGTGGGTATGTTTCACTTGGTCAACAACTATAATAATGCTTTTGTCTTAAAATACTGAAAAATGTTAAGCTCAAAGTCAGTATAGAATCATAGAATGGTAAGGTTGGAAGGGACCTCAAGGATCATCCAGTTCCAGCCCCCTGCCACAGGCAGGGACACCTCCCACTAGCACAGCTCACTCAAGGCCTCATCCAACCTGGCCTTGAACACCTCCAGGGAGGGAGCAGCCACAACCTCCCTGGGCAACCTGTGCCATAGGTGCTGCTAGTTGTAGACAGTTAAGGAGGGGTACAGGAAGAGTTTGGCCTTTTCTGTCTGAAAAATAAAACACCTTTTGCTCATCCGGAGACATTTCTCCTTAGTGTACAGGACTAGTTTTCCAAGTAAACTTATAAGCAGATTAAAAATAATACTGGTTTAAAAAATGGTCTCTACAAGACAAAGTATCTGCTTATCACATAGAAGCATGGAATGCTTCAGTTTGGAAGGGACCTTTAAAGGTTATCTAGTACAACTCCCCTGCAGAGAGCAGGAATACCTTTAACTAGAGCATGTTCCTCAGAACCCCATCCAAGTAGATCTTGAATGATCAGGGATGCCAGGGATGAGGCATCCACTGCCTCTCTGGGCAACTTGTTGCAGTGTTTCACCACCCTCATGGTAAAAACTTTCTTCCTTTTAACCAGTCTAAATCTACTCTCATAGATTGGTTCCTTTTTCATTTGTTGTGACCTTGCTATCAAGGAGCCAAAATTTACCATCTACAGAAAATAAATAAAACTTTTGCTCAGGCTGGGATTGAATTTCTTATCCTTTTAAAAATCATTACTGGGGGGGGTGTGTAACTTGCTTTTCATAAATAAAAGTTACAGACAGCCTGAAGATTGATGAGTGCAAACCTCTTCTACTGGGAATTTTTTCTCCCTTTAAAAGGCAGTTGGGTCCCATTGTTCTTATGAGATTTAAGCTGCAGGATGCCCCCATCATAGCACCCACCTGGGCACCACCACAGTTCAGAAACACTGGAATCCAACCGCCTTGTAAGATCCCACATACGTTGTTGCTGTTCTGGTTCCCCTTGATTTATTATTTATTCAAAATAAACCCCACATGATGATTTTAAAAACACTGAGAAATAGCCCACTCCAGGGCTGACTGGCAACACTGCCACCTCTTCCAGTTTTACTGGCAGTCTCCTAATATTTGATACATTTGTGCTGGCTATAAATTGCAAAAAGAAAGAACCTCAGTATTCTCTTGTCTTTAAAGAGACAGGGCTGGGAGGGAGGAAAGAATGCAGCTACATAAGCTGTAAACCGAAGGCTAAAAAACCCAGCAAAGTAAATTAGTACTTTTAAAAAATTCATAGGGTATTTTAAATCAAATTTCCATACTTTTTTTTTCCCCCTGAGTGACACTAATTCAGTGTTTTCATTCATAAACTTTATGATCACTGGTGATTTTGTTATTACCTTTTGTTAAAATGCCTCAAGATCTTTCCAGATCTAATGTACCACATTTGGCTACCAGCAGAGCAGGCAAGTGACCTACAAATACAGGCTTATATAGCAAGCAGCTTGTTATGAGTACTGGATTTAAACTATAAAACTTCATCTGGTGTGTGTGACCATGCATGGACTCTCTGCTTTAGGTCACCTGTCCTCCCTTCTTGAGTCGTGGTGCAGGATGAGATCAGGTGGGGAAGGAGAGAGTGGCTGTTACCCACTGCTCCTCATCTCTGCTCCTGCTGGTCACAGGGGCCAGGAGTGCCCAGAATCTGGTGTCCCTCTCTTCCTTCTCATGTCACCTAAGCTGCTGGCTACTCAGAAAACCCTTTGGGGAACCAACATGGTACTGCACTCTCCCCTTGCTCCCTGAGCACACCCTGGTGAGGTTCTGCCACATATCATCCCAATCAGTGCCATTGAAACAAAGAGCTTGTGGTTACAGTACACAAGCCTACTGACAGGAAGAAACATCCAACCAAAACTAATATGGTGGTTCTACAACTACTTCAATACACCTGAGAGATTGGTCAGAAAGAGCAAAGCAAGAGGTGAGCAGCCCTTACCTGGAACTGACAGGCACATTTCAAGCCATCGGCCTCTTCCTTGCACACTCCTCCGTATTTACATGAGGATTCATCACACGCTCTCACCTCCGAGTCCCTCACATTTAACTCTGTGAAGAAACACAGGAAAAGGAGATAGAAGAGAAACTGTGAGATAAGTAATTCTGGGAGCTGCCTTGTGCTTAAACCCACTGAGCCCCCTCACTTGCCTTAGGCTCATAGAGAAATCAAAGGGAAAACCCCAGAGCTGCTCCTGGGCTGTCCTGCATTGGCTCTGTCCTGCTCTTTAGGGACAGCTTTGCCTTGTTGGCACAGCAGTTGTGGCCAAATGCCACCTCACCACACAAACAGATACAGAGTTTACACTGCCCAAATTCCTTCCCATAACCATCCTGTCAGGGATACTCCCAGTAAAAAAGCTTCTCCTGCAGAAGTTGGGTCTACCAGGAGTCAGCACCTATACAAGGGCTATAGGCTGTGTTTCTTCCTCCCTACCTCTTTTTCTCTTACCACAAAGGCACTGGAAAAGAAGCTAAAATATGAGAATTTCTCTGCCTTTTTTTTTTTTTTTGCAGCCTTCAGCTTGCCTACACTCTTATTCTTCCAACTAACAATAAATTAAAGTGTGTTTAAACTATTATAATTAGCCTGCACAGTGGGAGCCAGAGTAATGAGCCAGAGCCCTCTCTCTTAGCTGCTGCATAAAAATATGAAACACAGATACAGCTCACTTCACTGGCAGCAGAGGTACAGCTGACAAGAGGGAAACCAAGAGTCTGTACACATCAACTTCACAGCCACCAGCTCCAGCACAAAGGCTGCTTAAATGGCTCCAAGTTGGTTTTTTTTTTTGGGGGGGGTGGGGTGGGGGTGGTATCAAATCCAAGAGCTTTTTTTGGGCATCAAACCCAAGAGTAGCTTAAAAGAAGAATAAACACATTCTTTGGAAATAAGTATTTGGAGGGAAGGAGGGAGGGAGGGAAGGAGGGATATGCGAGAGAACAAAAGAAGGCACAGGAGGGACATTGGAAGTGAGCCTTTTTTGGGCATCAAATCCAAGAGTAGCTTAAAAGGAGAATAAATACATTCTTTTGAAAAAAGTATTTGATTGGAGATAGATAGATAAAGAAAGAAATGAGAGAGAGAGCAAAAGAAGGCACAGGAAGGGTGTTGGAAGTGGCCATCGTCAGCCTAAATGTGACCTGGCCACACCACATGGGAACGATGCTGTTAGTATTAATTGCAATGCAAAGGTGAAATTGACAGTAAGGGCTCTGGAAAAATCCTCTGCCATTGTTTAAGGCTGCACTGATATCAAAGGGTATCAGTCAAAGCTGTCTGTGCTTGAGTGAGAAACCTCCAGCAATATAACCCATTAATGAGATTCATTGACAACTGTGTGATTTAAAATAATGTCTGTGACTTTTAATAAGCAAGCTCTGTCCAGGCAACTGGCTTAAAAGAAAGCACTGAATACCAGCCATTTAGAACTGGGAAAAGGTAGGTCAAAAGCAGAATGAAATAATGCTTGCTGCCACTTGCAGTCTGAAATAGGCAGTCCCCCTCCTGCTCACAGCAGTGTCAGCACTTTGGGTGACAGTGACAGACCCCCTGAGAAACTGCTTCTCTGGGCTTACATATTATACACCCACAGGTATAACTCATACAAATAAATATATAATTGTATCATAGTTTCTGTAATCAATGATGCTACGTGTCATATACTCCTGCATTTAATACAGCTTAACTATGGTTTGGGGTTTTTTTTTCCATAGCACTAAAATGAGAGGACTAGATGTGAACAGGAGGTCTAGTTCTAATCCACAGAGTTTGTCAGCTGTAATGAAAAAGGGAAAAAGTATTGGGGTGCTTTGTTTTGTCTTTCCCTATCCATCCATCGTTCCCACAGGCATAAATGAAGAGGGCAATGGATGTAACAGTGGCTAGTTAGGTATCCTGGTTGCCATCACAACCTCATGCATGTGTTCTTTAATGTTACTCTTAATGTCGCCATTCGTCAAGCACAACTGCTGAACGTAGGCACCGAGTTAATGTGACAGAACATTGCAGCTTTTCCATTCAGTGTGCTCATAACCTGCTGCTGCAGGAAGCATGCCTGCCTTTCTCCTCAGGAACATCTCTTCCACTAAGATGAACGAACGATCAAGATCAATTAAGGGGAAATGACTGTCACACCCCAAAGCAGGACCCACCTGGAGGTGATGCCGCCTTTGAGAAAATGCAGTTTACAAAAGAAAGTAACCAAACGGACAAGTTACAGTGTGGACAGCTCTCAAAATCCTGCTTTCATCAGCTCAGGAAACTGAAGAGATGTAGGTCCCCTCTTCTCAACTCTCAGTTGAGCTTGCTGGACAAGATAGCCTCAATCAGCATAAGAAACAGCTGCAACACTGCCCTGGTGAGGCTGCATCTGGAGTGCTGAGTCCAGTTCTGGGCTGCCCAGTTCAAAGAAGGACACAGAACTGCTTGAGAGAGTCCAGTTGAGGACCACAAAGATGCTGAAGGGAATGGAACATCTCTCTTACAAGGAGAGCCTGAGTGAGCTGGGGCTGTGCTGCTGGGAGAAGAGAGGACTGAGAAGTGACCTCAGTGATGGTTATAAAGATGTAAAGGTGAGTGCAGGAGGCTGGAGCCAGGTTTAAGTACATCAGGCATGTTGCTTCCATCTGTGGATACCTTGAGAATAAAAATAAAATCTAAGATGAGCAAATCTGGACATAAGATGTACTTTGGCTCTTGAGAATGCTGAGTGAATAAAGCTTGAAATATTTCCCTGGAACTACTTTTCCAAGGCTGTGTTGGTTGCTTAAGTGCTGTCCCATTTAGCAAGGATGATTATATTTTACATTTCTAGTCACCATAGCCTCCTTTTGAAACTGAGAAAAAACAGAATGCATATGTGCTGCTAAAGTAATTAGTATCCTTGCACACAATGGGAAACCACAGCAAAGGGTAACAACCAGCACTCACACAGCAAGGTAACGAGGATGGCTTGGAACCTGAGTCTCCCACACTGCAATTATTCACATTACCAGCGAGTCTCAGACTAACCCTATTCAGTGTGAAAAAAAGTAGGGAAAGTGTCATAGTGATGAGTGTTTGGATGACAGTTCTGTCAAAACATTGGATTCAGCCCATGGTGCATTTCTGTTTCCATCTTGCAAAAGGAAAAAAAAAAAAATTAAAACTATTTGTGGAGAAATTTGTGGCATTTTTTTTTTTGTTACATTAAAAGCTTTGGCATGAAAAAGCTCAGCATAATCTGTGGGTGAACACTGCAGCAAATGGGACAAACTGACTAGCTGTGCAATTGGTTGGTGTGCTGGTTTGAGGCTTCAATGAGAGAAATTAGACCATTGGCCATGAAAAGAAAATAGTGATGATGTCTATATCATTCCTTGGTTTGCTCAGAGGGATAAGAAGTCAAAACATAAACAGTGTTCTCCCACTTTGCCCTGCGGTGTTGCCCTGTTCATTTCTGCCTGCTCTGTGTCCTTAGATCTAATCCCTTCCCTACTAACCCTGATCTGCTTTGATATCTCACCTCTAATCTCAGCAATTAACATGTAAGCTTTGCTTTGTTTATGTTTGTCCCTCTCAGATAGAGGGGGAAGGGAACAGAGAGGGGGGAGCTTTGAGCCCTTCTGGGCACTTCTTCCTTGTCCATGCGGGAGTTTGGATTTTTGTATTATTTCTAACTTGTATATAACTGCAAATATTTTGTGTACATATGCTTGTGGATTTTGCCATGCTGTAAGTATAGCTTCATCTTACTTCCAAACTGTCCGAGTTAGTCTGGGACACTTCAAATAGTGTTGGGAGAGGAAATTCCTAATCCACCACAGCTGCAGACAGGGAAAGATTCAGGGAGAACTTGAAACCATTTTCTCTCTCACGAACACTTTTGTGTCAAGGTGGTACAGCCATCAGGATCCAGGGTCTGCTGTGCTGTTCTACCAGCAGCCACACAGCACACTGACTTCAAAACTTGCCTACAAAGCAGAATCTGTCTTACTACCAAAAAAAAAAACCCCAAAAACCACTGTGAAATGTGATTATGCAAGGTAGCTACAAAGAAATTAGCATGTCATTGTATACTTTTGCATAAAATTAAGATTAAATATTAGAAAATAAATGTGCTCATACATATTATATTATATGTGCATTTGTATATCTAGCTGATGTGGCATCATATATATATATATCTCCACACACATACATGTATATGTAGCTGAGTATTATCAATCTTTCATTTCTAAGGAAATTAAGGCTGGGCAAGAACAGTGTCATTTCAGTCGGAAAAGACCTCCAAGATCATCAAGCCCAACACCACCATGCCCACCAAAGCATGCCCCAAACTGCCCTTTGAGCACCTCCAGGGACGGTGACTCCATCACCTCCATGGGCAGCCTGCTCCAATCCCTGACCATCCCTTCAGTAATGAAATCTTTCCTAATATCCAATCCACACCTCTCCTGGCCCAACCCGAATCCATCTCCTCTCATCCCTCCCTTGGTCCAGTAACTTTTGCACTCACTGGGTGATTTCAGCCAAGTCTGACAGAGGTAGAGGCCTGGAACACTGAGCTTCCTACAAGTTCATGTAAAACCAGTGGCCACTGGAAGAAGTGAGGCCCAAAGTCTTGCTAATTGGAGGCATTGAGTGCAGCATACACTGGGAGAGGCTTGTGACAAAATCACAACCATATGCAATGTGCCTCTTTTCACAACCACGTGCAAGTAAGTGATTGTTGACTCTTCTCCACCCATAGCACTGCTATGGTCCTTGCATTTGGAGACTTAGAAATTTAGACTTAGATCATGTAAAGACTTGCAGAGACATGGACTTTTCCAGATACTGGGTACCTTGTGCTGATGAATGCTAATGTCCATACCCATGGATTCATCCTGGTAGGAGAGCTCTTTAAATAATGCTCTTATCCTCTGGCAGCCCTTTTCAGCCACCAAAGTTTTCATTTGCATAACTCATATTGTTAATTCCTGACAGTTGTGCAGCATGTGCAATTACAGTCAATGGGGAAATGGTGTGTGTCTTTGTTCCCTTAATGCCTACTTGTTCTCTCATTATGCAGAGCAGGCAGTCAAAAATCCAAAACACTTCCAAGTGACTTGCTAAGGGTCCTGTGTGTCTGTCTCCTCTCCTCTGGCCCTCAGACTGGGGAGTTCCACTTACTTTCTAGCATACACTTCCAAGTGACTTGCTAAGGGTCCTGTATGTCTCCTCTCCTCTGGTCCTCAAACTGAGGAGTTCCACTTACTTTATAGCATCGCTGCCAATGTAAGAATAAAGGAGGCAAGCATATTGCTCCCATGAAAGCTACAACTTTTGCTAATGAATCCTTCTCCTGAAGAAATCTTTCTATGCCAATTGCAGACCAAGGTGAACTTTTTAGTCCTGTTCATAAAGTAAACATGACAGTTATGTCCCTGAGCCTGCAGAGGAATGACAAGCTGTTGAAGTACTCCAAAACAACAGAGCTCTCATTTATACTCCTGGAGAACCTGAAGGCTGAAGCAAATTAAAACTGTGGTATGACCAACATGGAAGCAAGTAATTAGCTTGCACAAATGCTTCAGGGAATTATTTTCTTTGACCTATAGGTAACACATGTAATTCAGGTCAATGCTAGACTTGCAAAATAATATTGGTCAAATTCTGATCCCATTCCTGGCACAAAACTCAAAAGTTCTGCTTTAGTCTAAGGGACCAGCTCACCAGATGAAGAGCTGGAATGGAAGTATCATCCTTTACTCCAGAATGGCAGTATTTGTTTACAGGTAGGGGATGGCTGGCTAATGGAGCTACCTTGTCAAGGTGCTAAAAGCCCAGGTCCTTCTCTTTTCTGCTCCTTACTTAAATTTCTTCTTTAACAGAAGAGAAACCAGCCCTGGTGTGAAGAGTGCTCTGATGCAACCAAGACATAGCCTTTCTATGACCACTTCAGCTGTCTCATTGCCTTGAGCAGTGTTGCCAGAGCTCTGTGCCAGTCAGAAAAAGCAGCCTTTGACTCGCAGCAATAGTAAGGGAAGCAGTGCAAGGGCTGGACCATGAGGGTTTTTGTCATTGTTGAAACAAGAGCTTAAGTCAGCAGAAGCCTGACCACATCAGAGGTGTGTCCATGCAGCCTGGAAAAGAGAAGGTTTCCAGGAGGCCTTATAGTGGCCTTCTGTCATCTGAAGGGGGCTACAGAAGGGCTGGGGAGGGACTATTGACAAGGTCTTGCAAAGCCAGGACAAGGGGCAATGGGTTTGAAGTGGCAGAGGGGAGATTGAAACTGGATGTTAGGAGGAAGTTCTTTCCAGTGAGGGCGGTGAGACACTGGCACAGGTTGCGGAGCACAGAATCACCCAACATGATCAAAGATCAAAGACCACGTTGGGTGATTCTGTGCTCCACAACCTCCCTGGAGGTGTTCAAGGCCAGGTTGGACAAGGCCTTGAGTGACCTGTTCTAATGGGAGGTGTCCCTGCCTATGGCAGGGGGTTGGAACTGGATAGGCTTTGAGGTCCCTTCCAACCTTACCATTCTATGATTCCATAAAGCCCATACTTTTACTTTGTTCTCATGGTGACGTCGGCATGGAAGTCCTAACATGAAATAGATTTACCCTTTCCTGTCAGGAAAGGTATGAAAGTTATTTGAGTTCTTGTTGCTTGCTTAATTCATTTTAATGACAGCTGAGCCTTGATCTGTCAGAGCTCCACGTGCAACTGTGTTCACAGCCACGGAGCAGCCATCTAGATTGTCAACCAATATACTTAGGGATGCATTGTCCTCCTAGAAGACATCTTCTTTTGACTTATTTTGATAGCTTTACAATAAATTCAAATTTAAATGTTTGTACTTTTTTTTTTAATGGAAAATCCTAGAGGAAACCTGCAGTGTTTCAAGGACCTTTGGGGATAAACCTAGACAGCACCAAGAGAGACTATATATAGCACAACTCAGGCTATTACACTCTGCATACTACACAGAAATGGTATAGTTTCATGGGAAAGAAAAAACTAAAGAATAAATATACATACATTGTTCAAAGCCCAGCCTTTTGAGTAAAAATATTTTCAATGTTCAGTATTGGTTCCTTGCTACTCTGCTTCCCTTCCATTTTTCCATTTGTCTCAAGGTTTTCCTTTATACTTAAAAAGACAGAATAAAAAAAAAAAAAGAAAGCCCTCTGGAATGCAAAGTCCTTCAGTTTCTCAGCTACAAAGCCAAGAAAAACAGGTAGCTTTTGTTGAATTTTCTGTAAAAATATTAATTTTCATGAGGAATGGCTCTATTTGAAAAGGTGTTTTGCCATTTAGCATACATCACCTGAGGCTCTAGTCCCATAAATGCCTGGGCAGAGACTTAACCTTGAGCATCTGTGCAATCTAAATAAACTAAATGGAACTGATCATGTGTAAGATTAGGAATGCCTTCAAGTGCCTGTAGGAGCAAGGACACTGCAATTTTTTGAGCATCTGATTTTCATGCAAACAATAATTAGGACTACAAGACAAATGTGTGGAATTGCAGCATGGGGGAATATTTTAAGGCACCATTTATTCCTCAGATTTGAAACTTTCCCCTAAAAGCAACAGAAAATAGCTGATAAAAAGTGGTCAGATATTGTATGAGTCTAATCTTAATTACTCACTCTCCGAGAGGAAAATGCTGCTGATGTCTGTAAGATGATTTGATAGCAGAAACCTAAAATGTGGCCTCTAAATAGCTTCAATTTTAAACATTACTCATCACTTTCAGTCACTATGATTAAGAGCTGTGTGATATATTGTAGTACCTAGAGGCTGCAGTGAAGATCAGATCCCCCTTTTGACAGACATGGATTACAGCCAGTCTATTACTCACAGCCCAAGTAGAGAAGCCACACAAACTATGGTGAAAATTAGGTATTATTATGTCTGTTTCACTGAATGAGGAAGAAAAGTACAGAGAAATAAAATGATTTATTCAAGGCTACAACACAAGGCCAAAGCAGGATGCCACAACAGGACTTGTCCCTATCCATTCGCTTTGCCACAAGGTTACCCTTCCTCACTCTCATCACCTTCCCTTTAACAGAAATATCTTCAATATCAGACCTAGAAAATCATTATGACCACCAAAACCAGAGCAGACACAAGAGATTTAGGGAGTACATGTTGTTCAGTTTGAAAAAATGACTACTTACTCACTCAGGCTACTAACACTACCTAAAGAGCTGGGCTGATGTATTAATGCAGCTGGTAGGACTCATTTGGTGTATTCAAAGAGCTGATAATCGCTGCTCAGGATTCAAACTGTGCTGCTCTGATAGAGCTTAATGCAGCCAGCACCATGCAAACCCAGCAACGTGTCTCATAGCCCCGCTGGGAACAGCTCTTGTTTATGCAGAAACACAGCCTCGTATGGAGCTGGCTCTTCAGCAGCAGCACATGCAAAGTTCCAACAGGCGTTTGAGGTGAGTTTTGCCCTTGGGAGGCTGAAGACAAAGGGACAAAGAAGACAAATAAGAGGAGGCTAAGTTGGAGTTGAATCAAGCATGGATGCCATTTTTCAGAAAGGGTCTGTCTTTGCAGGGCTGGGAGGAAAGGAATCTCTGTTCTGCAATTTCTCCCACTGCCCAGCAGCTCTTGCCTGTGCAGTTCCTCTGACAGGGCACTTGTCACTCCTGTGCACCCAACACTTGTTTTTTCCTAAGGGAGAGACTTCATCTCCCCTACCTTCTCTTTCCAGTCACTTGTGTCTACCAGGAGTTGATCTGTTCACTGGATCAGCTGTAAGAGAATCTACACCTGCAAGCCTCAGCTCTGAGGCTGACTGAACATGGGGAGAAACCAGCTGGAAACAGAGTATCCAACTGACATTTTCCAAAAATGTCAGCAAGTCACTTGTCATCTGAATGTGATAACAGAAATAAAGGCTTTGAAAGCCTCGCAGGATCTGTAAACCTGTAATGAAACTTATTTCTCAGTGAGAGACTGAGAAACCTGGGGCTGTTCAGTCTGGAGAAGGCTGAGAGGAGATCTGATCAATGCATACAAATATCTGAGGGGTGGGTGTCAGTGGCTAGGGTCAAGTTCTTTTTGGTGGTCAGCAGCAATAAGACGAGAAGCAACAGCCTTTTGCCTCAACGTGCAGAGAAACTTCCTTAACACTGAGGGCGACAGAGCACTGGAGCAGGCTGCCCAGAGAGGTTGTGGAGTCTCCTTCTCTGGAGACTTTCCAAACCCACCTGGATGCATTCCTGTGCAAACTACCCTAGGGGATCCTGCCTTGGCAGAGAGGTTGGACTCAGTGATCTGTGAAGGTCCCTTCCAGCCTCTGAAGTCCTGTGATTCTGTTCACAGAAGTTAGAGCCAGCCAAATTTGTGCATTGACTTCTGCAAGACAGTGAATTCCATGTATACATCAACATTCAGCTGCTGCAAACACAGGCACTACAGATCGAACTGGGTGATTCATGTTGTTGTCATGGAAGATCTTCATCCCTGAATTGAATTTCACATCTAATTCAAGCTAGTAGTGCCTGTTACACATCTTCCATCCAGGGGACTCTGACTTACAAACCGAAAGCAACCAGAGAAAATCACTAAAGCATTTCCCGCGCCACAAGTTCAGTACTGTTTGTGAAAGCTGTTTTGGCAGCTGTGCTGAGAGGTAGGCTACCTGTCTCCTAAGCAGACAGATGGGTTGCACACTTGGCAAGGTATTTAACTCTACAACCATTGTTAATACTTTTAATGTGTGCTGGTTTGAGGCTAATTGGAATATTTTAATGGAGAAAATTATATCTAAGGCTGTGAAAGGAAAACAATGGTAATTGCTTCACTCATAGGCTTGCTGAGATGTTTAAGAATAAGAATACAAAACACAGATAAGCCACTCGGGCTTGCAGATACACTGGGGCTGTCTGGTTTCTTGTTTTTCTCCTCTCTGCCAAGTAACCTCACTAACCACTCTGCTTCTAACCTCCCTGGCCCATCCTCCAAACTCACCTTGTGCATAAGGCAAACCCTGGGATAAGGTATAGGGGTGGGGAGAAGGTGGAAGGGTGTTTGGAAGCCCCTCCTGGGGTCTCTGATTGCTGGGAGGGGAATTGTGTTTCTGTATTACCTTTAACTTGCATAAGTCTGCAACTATTCCTGTCTGTTGTGTACATCTCTGCTTGTACATTGTGCTGAGCTGTAAATAGAGCTTCAGGCCTTAACTTCCAGCTGGTTGAGTCTAGTCTGGGGGATTTTACAAAGGGGTGGGAGGGGGGAGGGAACTCCCAAACCATCACATAATGTTAACAGAGACTGACAGAACTGAGGCAAAGAAAAAAATCTTGCAAAAAAAAAGTCTTCTTGCAGTAGTGGTTGCAAATGATTGCCACAAACTCAGTCAAGGTCCTTGTGCATGATCCCCACTGACATTGCTGCTAACTCCTTATACACAGGATTACTGAAGGGCCTGTAAAAACAAGCAACTGGAAACATCTTCTGTCCAACTCCCTAATGCTGTTCACAACCCTCTCACATAAACACAACCTTGCTTGTAACCAGGTGAGGGAAATCAGCAGGGCCTCGTGGCCATCCCTTACATATTACATTCCGTTCCCGGCAGCTGCGAACTCAACACTTCGCTGGGCACTAAATTTACCTCAAGAAACATTTTCTAAGAGAGGTGACAGAGTTATTGCACTGTTGCAGCTGTGGAGGCAGATGGCTGTATGCCAAAACCCCAAGAAAATTTTAAATTAGAAATCTGACCATCTGCTCTTGGTGGGTAAAAAACCAGAGATTTTCATAGCCATGCTCCTCCCTTAGTTTTGTAGTTCTCCTGGTATGGATGAGTCGAGCAACAGATGCCAGATGCTTTCCGACGGATTCTTATTGCCATCAGATAAGCACTGCAATGTCTTAAATATGGAAGAGAATAAGGAAATCATTCTTGAATGGCATTATGCTGCTCTTACTCAGCTATGCCAAAGCACAGCAGTACTCTGCAAAAGACCTTCAGTTACTTTGGGATGATCACTATAATAAAATCTGCTTAGGTTTACAGCCTTGTTACTTGAAAGGGCTTCAACAAGAGGAGTGGGTCCAGAGGAGGGCCACAAAGATGCTCAGGGGGCTGCAGCAGCTCTGCTGTGAGGACAGGTTGAGAGAGTTGGGGCTCTGCAGCCTGCAGAAGAGAAGGCTTCCAGGAGACCTTAGGGTAGCCTTCCAGGATCTGAAGGGGGCTACAGCAGGGCTGGGGAGGGACTATTGACAAGGTCTTGCAATGCCAGGACAAGGGGCAATGGGTTTAAACTGGCAGAGGGGAGATTGAAAGTGGATCTCAGGAGGAAGTTGTTTGCAGTGAGGGTGGTGAGAGACTGGCACAGGTTGCCCAGGGAGGTTGTGGCTGCTCCCTTCCTGGAGGTGTTCAAGGCCAGGTTGGATGAGGCCTTGAGTGACCTGTGCTAGCGGGAGGTGTCCCTGCCTATGGAGGGGGATGGTACTGGATGATCCTTGAGGTCACTTCCAACCTTACCATTCTATGATTCTATGGTCTTGACCTAACTAGTTCTTCAAGCAATAGTTACAGCTGGTGTAGCTTTAAACATTAAAAGAAAAAAAGAAAGAGAAAGAAAAAAAAGAAAAAGAAAAAAAGAAAGAGAAAGAAAAAAAGAAAAAGAAAAAAAGAAAGAGAAAGAAAAAAGAAAGAGAAAGAAAAAAAGAAAAGAAAGAGAAAGAAGAAAGAAAAGAAAGAAGAAAAGAAAGAAAAGAAAGAAAAAAAAGAACTTTCACAGATAAAAGGCCTGGAGATGGTTCCAAGGCTCAGACTTTCTGCAGGAAATTCACACAGCCTAGGGGCCACCTCTTTCTCTCCTCCCTTCCAGCTCTCTCCTTCTGTCTGCACAATACTCTATTAAATCTGCTTGGGGCCCCTGGCTCCATTAAATGCACATCTTTAAAGCAGGCTGACTCAAAGGGCCCCGTGAACAAGCTGAAAGAGCTCCCTTCTCCAATCCAGAGTGATGCCAGTGACACTCAAAAAGTGTTCAAATCCCAGACACCAGGTCTGCACCCTACCTCTGGCCCTTCTGCAAAGAATAAAGACATTTGCAACAGTCACTACGTGGAATACTTCTTTTCCAGAATGCTCTCTGCAATCTGAAGACATAGCTGACATACCTTCAGAATACTAAAACAATCAGAAAAACTGCTATAAGCAGAGCAGACTGTTTGGAGACAGAGAAGTCACATTTCCACAGCAGTGACCTTTCAGGTTTACTACAGAGAAATGCCAAGGAAACTTGGCCAAATCTTGTTTTCAGTACGTGGCTTTTGCAAACAGCTCATACCTGATACTGCTGGGTAATTATGAAGTCACTTTATCAGCTTTCTACTCCTATTAAAATTTTTGTTACCATGCTTACATCTACTAAAAACTGATCTGGGCATAGACTCTTCTTTGGTGACTGTGGAAGAACATTCTGCCTACGTGAGGCTGGCTGAAACATTAAGATATAAAACACACAGACCTGATGTTGTGCTTCAAAAATATTAAGGGTTTCATAGAACCATAGAACGGTAAGGTTGGAAGGGACCTCAAAGATCATCCAGTTCCAACCCCCTGCCATAGGCAGGGACACCTCCCACTAGCACAGCTCACTCAAGGCCTCTTCCAACCTGGTCTTGAACATCTCCAGGGAGGTTGTGGAGTACAGAATCACCCAACGTGATCTTTGATCATGTTGGGTGATTCTGTGCTCCACAACCTCCCTGGGCAACCTGTGCCAGTGTCTCACCACCCTCACTGCAAACAACTTCCATCTGGAACTAGATGATCTTTGAGATCCCTTCCAAATCATTCTATGCATGTATGAACCTGTGCTATCAAAGATGTAGCCTTGCAGTACCTGCAGGGGGCTACAGGAAGGCTGGGGAGGGACTATTGACAAGGGCTTGTAATGACAGGACAAGAGGCAATGAGTTTGAACTGGCAGAGGGGAGATTGAAAGTGGATCTCAGGAGGAAGTTGTTTGCAGTGAGGGTGGTGAGACACTGGCACAGGTTGCCCAGGGAGGTTGTGGCTGCTCCCTCCCTGGAGGTGTTCAAGGCCAGGTTGGATGAGGCCTTGAGTGACCTGTACTAGTGGGAGGTGTCCCTGCCTATGGCAGAGTTTTGGAACTAGATGATCCTTGAGGTCCCTTCCAACCTTAACCATTCTGTGATTCTATGTCTGCAAGACTTTAAAACAGATGAACACAGATTTCAAAAGCAAAGAAACTGCACTTCAGTTAGATTTAAAAAAAAAACAAAACAAAAACAACAGATAATGATGAGCAGTGCAAGCAACCAGAAAAAGGACAGCAGGCATTAACTATAAATAAGAAGAAAAACTCTTGGGAGGGGTTCAGTAGTTGCTCTGCACTGCCCCACATAATAAAGAGTTTTCAGCACTGCTTAGTGGCTATGTAATCTCTTTAAATTATATTTCAAAACATAAATTTGACATCTATATTTTAGCCTTAGACTTCAGACTTCCATTAAAAGAGCTCTCAGCTGGGTGCTTTGAGAATGTTTGAGGGGAAAGAGTGGGCTAGAAGCACTTGCTGGTTAGAACAGCATGAGCCTTTTTTAATGTGCTTTGCCTGTACTGTGCAATTGTACAGTTTTTGTGCATTCAGAACTTCACACCTCTCCCCTTGGTTCATGCAGATGTTCCAAATAACCATTAACCACCACATGAAAACAAGAACCAAATGCTTTGTGTGGATTGCCATTGTATGACACTTAGTGATAAGCAGAACCCCACTGCAGATTGCAAGGCTGCACTTGCCCAACTCCAGTTTTGCACAGACAACAATCAGCAGCTCCTATGCTGAGCACATCAACTGAAGCTGCCCAGGGATCACTTCCTCAGCATTCAGGGGAAAGGGAACATGGAACTGAACTTTACCACTTCCAGCTAGCTCAGGAAGTGTGCAGCCCTAGAGAGATCCAAAGAAATGTGTTTTCTTTCCATATCCTATTCATTTCTTCCTTCTCAGCTCATCCAGTTCCAAACCCCTGCCATAGGCAGGGACACCTCCCACTAGTACAGGTCACTCAAGGCCTCCTCCAACCTGGCCTTGAACACCTCCAGGGAGGGAGCAGCCACAACCTCCCTGGGCAACCTGTGCCAGTGTCTCATCACCCTCACTGCAAACACCTTCCTCCTAACATCCAGTCTAAATCTCCCCTCTGCCCATTTAAACCCATTGCCCTTCGTCCTGTCATTGCAAGCCCTTGTCAATAGTCCCTCCCCAGCCTTCCTGGAGCCCCCTTCAGATGCTGTAAGGTTACTCTAAGGTCTCCTGGAAGCCTTCTCTTCTCCAGGCTGCAGAGCCCCAACTCTCTCAGCCTGTCCTCACAGCAGAGCTGCTGCAGCTCTCTGAGCATCTTGGTGGCCTCCTCTGGGATAAGCAGAAGTTCACAGCTGCAGGGGCTGGCAGAAGTGTTTCTGTCCTCTAGTCTGGCTTCAGAGTCAGAAGATTTAACCCCCTGAGATATCCTCTGGGGCTTCTACAAGTCATGGAAAGAGAAAGTGAAAATGAATGGCCTGGTTGCTGTACTTTGGATGATCCAAAAACCTTTTGACAAGGATTCTTCCTGTAGGTTGTACATCACTCAGGATGGTGTGTGTGACAGAAGCAATGAGAAAACCACAAACTGCAGCATTAAGAAATGTTATTTAATATAGCTGCAACTGAAGTAGCATGAAGGGACCACAGTCAAGTGGAAGGTGCTGCCCACAAATAAAATGGAAGAGCAAGAAAGAGCCTTTTAAAAAGGCAACTATGCACCATCAATTAAACAGCTTCTTTCCCTCTGTGTTTACTGTGAAGACAGGGAGAGGTTCAGGTTCCTTCCTCATATACAAAAGCTTGGCACCCAGTGACTGCTAAATTTGCTTTTTCCTAGTTTCTGAAGGGTTCCTGCAGAGCACTCCAAGACATATCATCAGAAAAGCAGTCACAAGAACAAAACTATGGCACTAAAAACAAAAACAAAACAAAACAAAAGCCTACAAAAAGTAAAAAATAAACCAAAACCAAGGCCTTGAGTAATCTGTACTAGTGGGAGGTGTCCCTGCCTATGGCAGGGGGTTGGAACTAGATGATCCTTGAGGTCCCTTCCAACCTTACCATTCTATGATTCAAACCAAACAAAAAAACCCATGGTATGCCAGTATGCCCTTGTGAAACGGAACCATCCTTCAGAAACTTGCTAGAGCCCTTTGAAGGAATGAAGCAGCAAGTAATAATAACATATATTATTATACAACAACCTCCCAATAAAGGGAGACCCTCAGATGGCTAAATGTGCATTTGATAGAAGCCTCCATCAAAACCTCTGAATAAGAGAAGATACCAAAGCAAGGGTCACCTGCAGAACGTGTTGGCTAAATCAAAGGAGAGATTAGGGCATAGATACCCTTCAGATCAGAGAAGTGTCCCCAGTGGAGCTCCCAAAAGGGTCTGCACTCAGCACTGTTCTTCAGTATATCCTTAAATGATCAGAAAAGGTCATAAACTGTAAGGTGAAAAGACTTTTTGGTGGAATCAGGTTAGGCAGAGTGTTACTAAACACAACTCATGGAAACGTTGCAGAATCATAGAATGGTAAGGTTGGAAGAGGGACCTCAAGGATCATCTAGTTCCAACCCCCTGCCATAGGCAGGGACACCTCCCACTAGCACAGGTTACTCAAGGCCTCATCCAATCTGGTCTTGAACACATCCAGGGAGGGAGCATCCACAACCTCCCTGGGCAACCTGTTCCAGTGCCTCACCACCCTTACTACGAGAAATCTTACGAGGTTAGACCAAATGGTTGATGTAATCTGGTGTAGACAGATGTGAAGTAACCCATGTGGAAACAAAAAAAGTCAATCTTCTACAGAAATATGCAGTTGTGATTGGTCTGGAGATTATTATTACCATTTAAAAGTAAAATGTTGGCATTATAATAGGCAGTTTGCCAAAATGTCAGGGCTGTACTTAACAGTGATTAAAAAAAAAAAAGAGAGAGAAAAAAGGCCAAATTGAATGTTGTGAATTATTAGGAAGAGAACAAAAAAATAAACCAGAGAACATCATTATGCCACCATATAATCTAGAGTGTACTCTGCCTTTTTTAATAATGTCTGGCCCATTATCACAAAAAGGACACAGCAGAATGGGGAAAAAAAAGTTCAAAGATGACAAAAGGAAGATGAAAAACATCAAATCTTGTTCTTCTGTTGCAAAAAAAATGGAGTCCAAATACAGATTTTTTTTTTTTCTATTCAAATATATTCCTAAATATATAACAAAGTTGAGCATGTTTTTGTGCAGCTGCTGTAGAGGGACCCCTGATATTTACAGCTGTAAAGCAATTACAGACATTTGGGTGAAAATCACCACATAGATAATAACATTATTACCCAGCATCCTTGAATGAGAAAGAGAAAAATTGTTTCAGAAAAAAAAAAACCAACTATTGCAAAGTCTTAGAGTGCTGTGTTGAAAGCTAAATTTAAAGGCAGAATCTTCTAAATGATCCTACACAACTTGTGCTTCTGTCCACTGAGTCTTTGTCAGTGCCATGGACAGAGGAATCAGTGCAGCCTCAGCAAGTGTGCAGATGGCACCAAGCTGTGTGGCACAGTCGACTTGCTAGAGGGCAGGGATCCATCCAGAGGGACCTG
>VWZE01025091.1:18526-65096 GCA_013396675.1 Eubucco bourcierii | reverse complement strand
AGTTCTGGAGCCCCGAGCACAGGAAGGACATGGAAGTGTTGGAGTGGGTCCAGGGGAGGTCACCAAGATGCTGAGAGGGCTGCAGCAGCTCTGCTGTGAGGACAGGCTGAGAGAGTTGGGGCTCGGCAGCCTGCAAAAGAGAAGGCTTCCAGGAGACCTTAGAGTAGCCTTCCAGGATCTGAAGGGGGTTCCAGGAAGGCTGTGGAGGGACTATTGCCAAGGGTTTGCAATGCCAGGACAAGGGGCAGTGGGTTTGAACTGGCAGAGGAGAGACTGAAAGTGGATGTTAGGAGGAAGTTGTTTGCAGTGAGGGTGGTGAGAGACTGGCACAGGTTGCCCAGGGAGGTTGTGGAGCACAGAAGCACCCAATGTAATCAAAGATTCTGTGCTCCACAACCTCCCTGGAGGTGTTCAAGGCCAGGTTGGATGTGGCCTTGAGTGATCTGTACTAGTGGGAGGTGTCCCTGCCTATGGCAGGGGGTTGGAACTGGATGAGCTTTGAGGTCCCTTCCAACCTTACCATTTTTGATTCTATGACTAGTAATAACAGAGATACTCAGCCAAAGAACAACCTACTCCTCTAAAGCTCTAACGATTTCCAAGGAAAGAATTACATCCTTCAGAGGAAATTACTATATTCCTCAGAAGCTCCTGGCTCAGAATTAAAGCCTAATCCTAGTCTTGGAGTCAGACCCTGTGCTAATAGTGAGTGTTTTGTCAGAGTAATTGCTGAATGGTTATTGAAATAAAATAGCTCCTAGCCAACTCTGACATGCTCAGATGTTAAAAATGGGCCTTGTAATTCCCATGTCTCTTTTCAAAGACAGTAGGATCTAACTCTTTTGAACGTGGTTCAGTCTCAGCGTTTTCAGTATTTAGCTTTGCTTGACCAGCGTCACTAGAATAAAGCCATAGTGCACCTTGGCCCTCTGTAATGAATTCAGTTTTCTTTCAGCTTTAAAGATGAGGAGCTGTTAGCCAACTACAGACACAAACAGTCAGTCATTGCTACCAGCAGCAGCAGGAATTATTCAACAGGGTTGTTTGCAGGCTTGCACAGAAGTCAGGTTGCTGAGGAATGCTTCACCTTAAGGGTCTGTTCCAACATACAGTAAATCACTTATTCAAACCCATACATCAGTTATAGACTGAAGCACAAAGCACTTCTGAGGCTGAGACAAAGAGGTGGCAGGGATGAAGGCATCCTTGTGCTGCCCACATGAAGGAAGAAGGACAGGGAGAGAGGCCCAGAGGACAGTCATGGTAAGAGTGAAGAGGTTCTGCTGAAGAAAGAGCTGAGAGTAAGAAGGTGGTACAGGATTCAAAGAGTTCAAAATGCTCTTCTAATCACTTGTTACAAGAGAAACTTAGAATGATAGAAAATATTGTGTTGGCTACGTGGAAAGGAGAGAGAGCTTTGCCAGTTCATCCATCAGCAGAGCTTTATAAAGCACCTCCTGAGGAATTTCCAGCAGCAATAGAAGTAGGCCAGCCAAAACACTGTAAATGAAACAAAAAGGAAGACTAAAACCCCACCACTCAAAGGGCAAGGCTTAAGTTGCCTTTATTGTGACTGTGACATCAAGTCTTCTCTAAAGCAGCATCTTGGCTTTGCTTAATTACACAAAACAAGGCCTGTTGTGAAGGGAGAAAATAGGTGTTTGCTTGTGTTTAAATTGAGGCAAAAGAGACTGAATACAGTTAAACAACAAAGCAGGTTTCTAAGTGTAGTATTTCAGTGATGACAGTGGAAGGAAACTGCGGCAACCCAAAAGGCTCCAGAAAGCGCTCAGGGACTACAAGCTAAGGGATCACAGGATGTCAGGGGTTGGAAGGGACCCAAAGAGATTGTCCAATCCCCTGCCAGAGCAAGGCACAGAGCTTAAGTCACAGAGGCATGCATCCAGACAGGCCTTGAAAGGCTCCAGAGGAGACTCCACAACCTCTGTGGGGAGCCTGTTCCAGTATTCTGTGGCCCTTACAGTAAAGAATTTTCCCCTTGTGTTGAGGTGGAACTTCCTGTGCTGCAGCTTCCATCCATCACTCCTTGTCCTATCCCAGGGAGCAAGTGAGCAGAGCCTGTCCCCTCCTCCTGACCCCTAGCCCTCAGATATTTATAGACATTGATTAAATCCCCTCTCAGTCTTCCCCTCTCCAGACCGAACAGCCCCACATCCCTCAGCCTCTCCTCATCAGGCAGTGCTCAGTCCCCTAACCATCCTCACAGCCCTCCATTAGACCCTCTCCAGCAGATCCCTGTCCTTCTTAAACTGGGGAGCCCAAAACTGAAGGCAGTACTCAAGATGAGGTCTCGCCAGGGCAGAATAGAAGGGGAGGAGAACCTCCCTTGATCTGCTAGACACACATTGCATAATGCATCCCAGGATCCCATTGGCCTTCTTGCCCACCAGGGCACATTGTTGTGCCACGGATGTTATCCAGCAGCACTCCCAGGTCCCTCTCCACAGGGTTGCTCTCTAGCAGATCCCCTCCCAACATGTACTGCTGCAGTTTATTATTCCTCCCCAGACTCTTGTGACTCTTCAGAATGATGTTTACAAAGCTGCTGTGAAAACAGGGTGGAATTCCTCACTCTGTGTTTATAAAGCAAGAAACTGTATAGCAAAGTTGCTGCATGCTCAGAAACATACTGGCTAAAGCAGTAAAGTTCTCAAATAAAGGAGCTTTTAAAAGCATTGGTATTGCTAATAATAAACTGCTCCCATGAACATAAATAACATGTGATGTCAACAGTTTTGAAAAGAAGAAATTTCTTTCACCTCAACTTCAACCTTTTTAAGCTGAAGAAATATTTGTGAGTGCTGCTGATATTGTTTTGCCACGTACAGAGCGAGTGGAAGCTCCTGAACTGACAAAGACGACACCGGCTGCCTCTGGAGCTCCTGGAGTACAATAGCTGAAGCCACAGAAAATCTGTCTCCTTACAAATTGTCTTGGCAAAGGCTTTTCTTTTTCAAAAAGTGTAATTCACAAAACACTTTTGGATTGTAGCTTTTCATTTCCATTCACATCTAACTGACTCATCCGAAAGAACCTCCATGTAGTAACAACTTGTTTTCTTCCGCTAATACACAAGGCACTGACGCTGAGGGTGGGTTTTTGTGTTCTGCTCCTCTGAAAACACAAATGGAAGGGTTAAATTGAAACAGCTACCTGCCCCTATGACCCCAGAGAAATTCATCAGGAATGTTCATCTGTAAATAAAAGAGCCTCATAGGCAGTAATGTCTTTTCAAATAAAATCCTATCCATCGAGCATCAGAATTTTATGTATTGTGTGTCAGAAAAGCACTCACAGAGCTCACTGCTTGATTTTAAATGCAAGTAAACATTTTTACCCTGTTCATTAGGACCAGAGAATAAGTCTTTGTGTTTTATAACGCAAAATTTACCCTTTAATAATTACAGAAAAGTGAAATAGATGCTTGGGTAAATTACTATAACCGGATTGAAAAGGTGATAGGCTTTGCAGTACCCATTTTACCCAGCTCCTCCAGAACATTACCTTAGTGTTAATTTGGAGTGCCATTCCCAAATCTCCATTTGTTTATAAAACTAAGCTCAATACCAGAAGGATATAATTTTCAGAATAGTCTTTGCTGTGTGAAAATCACAGAAAATTGGGCTAGAATACAAATAAGACCCTTATTGGTAATCTTCTATTATCATGTCAATTATCAGGCATTAGCAAACGCAACTAGGAATTTATTCAGCTCAGGTTCCCATTGCTCAGGGCTGTGCATCAGACATTGGTGCATTTTGTCCATTTTTCTGCAAGCTATTGAAATGTTTCTTAATATAAAATGGTGTTTGGTTGGTTTTTTTCCCCCCTTGCAACGAAAAAAAACAGAACATAAATTAAGTGACATTTTCTATAATAGCTATCAGATGTTTCATAGTAAACAGACTATATCAAACAATCAGGGACTCTGAAAAACTCCTCATTATGCCCATGAATACGGATGGAACAGTAGACATTCTCTGTTTAAACTATCAGAGGCACAGACACATTCTGCTGCCAGCTGGCCCAGGCTTGCGTTGTGACTGTACCAGCTGAAGCAGGGAGCTGTCCAAACGCTGCCTCTGCCCACAACGGACACACACACACCACTGCCAGGGGACGCAGAACTGCTTCACAGGGTCCAGCTCAGAGTCACAAACATGGTTCCAGGACATGGAGTCGTTGGAGAAGAGCCAGAGGAGGCCACAAAGATGCTCAGAGGGTTGCAGCAGCTCTGCTGTGAGGACAGGCTGAGAGAGTTGGGGCTTTGCAGCCTGGAGAAGAGAAGGCTTCCAGGAGACCTTAGAGTCGCCTTCCAGCATCTGAAGGGGGCTCCAGGAAGGCTGGAGAGGGACTATTGCCAAGGGTTTGCAATGACAGGACAAGGGGCAGTGGGTTTGAACTGGCAGAGGGGAGACTGAAACTGGATGTTAGGAGGAAGTTGTTTGCAGTGAGGGTGGTGAGACACTGGCACAGGTTGCCCAGGGAGGTTGTGGCTGCTCCCTCCCTGGAGGTGTTCAAGGCCAGGTTGGAGGAGGCCTTGAGCAACCTGTACCAGTGGGAGGTGTCCCTGCCTATGGCAGGGGGTTGGAACTGGATGATCTTTGAGGTCCCTTCCAACCTTACCATTCTATGATTTACCTATGTCCATCCCACAAGGCTGTGGGCCAAAGGATGAGGAGTGAAGCAAACCACAGAGAATGCTTTATGGTATGAAATAAGGGGAACACTGCCAATGTTTTTCAAATCTTTTATTTTAAGATGCATTTGGCACTATTCCTGTCTGTTCTTATCCAATAAATAAAAACATAGGAAACAAACACGTTTGGTGGTCAGCTTTGTGCCATGGGGGCACTTTGCTGGTTTTAGTGCAGAGCTTGGATTTGTGTTTGTGGCCAATAACATGTCCAGGCCTGCACTGAGTCCCCTGATGTTTCCAGGCATAGTTGATGCAAGGTCCTCTTGATCTGCTTCTGGGACAAACCACAAGCATTGAGAAAGCTGCACAGTCTGAATGCACCTTTTAGCTAGCTAGGAGATGATGGGAATGAACAGAAAGCAGGCATCCTGCCTGACTGGTTGATGCATGCAAGTCCCCTGAGCTCCACAGAAGACAGTGGGAGCTGCTACATGACTCTTTTTTCACCCTGCACAATGTCCTTGACAGTTGGGGTGAAAAACAGTTATAAAGATCCCAAACTAGAGACATTAAGGTCTCATTTAGTTGGGAACAGTGCCTCAAGACTTGCAGTTTGTTGGTGCCATCCTCTCAGAGAACACTGCCTTGCAGCTGGAAATAACAACAAAGCTAACAATTACTTTTCTAGAAGGAATGGAAACCTCCTTTTCTTTTTTAATTTTTTTTTCTGTTCTGTTTTACTAGTGTTGGTTTTTTTGGTTTTTTTTCAGAGTTTCCAAATTTCTTTGTCTACATTAAGGGCAGTTTCTCCTCCTGGTAATTCAAGAGTCCCCAAACTCAGTACCAAGAGCTAAGACTCAATCCTTAGGCTGTTTCAGGCTCAGTACATAGAGTTGAAGGTTTATGGAGAACTCCTAATGCATTTAGAAGTTAAATTCCATCTCTGGTGATTTTCTGAGCAGGGGTAAGACTGATGGATCAGTCAGGAGTAAGATGTCACCATTTATGTTAGCAAGGATACCCACAATGATGTAAATATACCTCACAACATCTTCCCTTTCCTTCCATTGCAAGATGCTGCTTTTTGAGATATCTCAAGTGGGTTTGATTTGTTTTCTTCCTTTTCACAGTCCTATAGCATATTTTACATCCCTGGTGAAATTACTATCGGTCTTTAGCTATCTTGATATGTTGTCAGAAGATATTACTAATATCACTGCAGCAGTAAAATGTTTTCTTTTGAGAATATATTACCATTACCATGAGAAATAGTAACCACAGCAGCACTCTCCAGAAAATGGAAGGAAATGCATGTCACTTCATCCTTATTTTAAGGCTACTTTGATATTTTTTTTTCCAGTTGGCCACAGATGATCTTTGAGATAAGACATAAGAAAGCTTTTAAATCAAGAAAATGCATCATTGCTGAGCTGTATTGAGAGCACAAAGTGGAGAGAGATTTGGCACTGTTTGATCATGCCATTTGTAAGAGACCTGTAAATCTTGCATATTTTGCAAGACCCAATTAAAAAAATAAAGGACACCTGTGAAAACCAAGATATATCGATACAATCCCTTTCTTTGAAGGTCCATTTTGTTTATTTCCTGCTCATTTCTTTCTCTATCACATTTCAATGCAACTTTCCTGCAAAGGCTAGAAATACTTTTTTTAATCATATAATTATAGAATCATAGAATGGGAAGGTTGGAAGGGACCTCAAGGATCATCCAGCTCCAACCCCCTGCCACAGGCAGGGACACCTCCCACTAGCACAGCTCACTCAAGGCCTCCTCCAACCTGGCCTTGAACACCTCCAGGGAGGGAGCAGCCACAACCTCCCTGGGCAACCTGTGCCAGTGTCTCACCACCCTCATTGCAAACAACTTCCTCCTAACATCCAGTCTAAATCTCCCCTCTGCCAGTTCAAACCCATTGTCCCTTGTCCTATCATTGCAAGACCTTGTCAATAGTCCCTCTCCAGCCTTCTTTTAGTCCCCTTCAGATGCTAGAAGGCTACCCTAAGGTCTCCTGGAAACCTTCTCTTCTGCAGGCTGCACAGCCCCAACTCTCTCAGCCTGTCCTCACAGCAGAGTTGCTGCAGCCCTCTCAGCATCTTTGTGGCCTCCTCTGGACTGGCTCCAACACTTCCATGTCCTTCCTGTGCTGGTGGCTCCAGAGCTGCACACAGGATTCCAGTTGGGGTCTGAGGAGAGCAGAGCAAAGGGGCAGAATCCCCTCCCTTGCCCTGCTGCCACACTGCTCTTGCTGCAGCCCAGGACTCTCATTACTTTTTCATTTGCCTCCTTATTCTCTGATGCTGTGCCCTTATTAGTTGGAATGACCTGTCTCACTTCAAAGCAAAAGGAGTATTAGCTGGACTGCTAGACAGTAGCTGGTGAACTGGGAACCACAACAAAATGACTTTGGAAAGGGCAGAGATGGCTTTCACAGAAGAGAAATGCACTGCAAGAAGCACCTTGGAACAGCAGGCTGATACTTACAGTGGTACTTTTGATGCCCACTGTGAAAGGCATGCCTGAAGCTGGTCTCTTCCCTGCAACATGACTGATTTTTGGTTGTGCAGAAATACAGACCCCCCAATTACATATTCTTGGGGACTGAGAAAGGCAAATCTGAAAAATGTCATCGAAATCAATGAGACACAGAAGAGTTTATCAGAGAAGTCTTTATTTCTCTCTCTGTCTTTAGACAGTATTATGGGATCCTGCTTTGCAAAAATTATCATATTTAATTGCAAGCAAAATCTGTGGAAGTTTCCAGTGAAAATCTAGACCCTTACCTCATCTCTAGCAAAGATAATCCAAACCCAGTGGTGTTTCACTAAAACCAAGATAACTTCCTTTTGCTTTCAAAATCAAACTAGAAAAGATGCATAAAGTGACAGAGATGATCAAAATCAGCTGCCTCTGCAAATTGCCCTTTTTTGTTACTTCCACTGTGATTGAAACAAAGAGGTTTGATTTGCATCTACTGGAGAGGAGCACATCAATTCCAAATCTTCACTAGACCTGCTTGAACCAGGGCAGTCATGCTCAGGCAGTTCTGTACAGGCATACTCTGCACTCACCAACACACCTCTCACCTTCCCCAAAAGAAACCTTTCTAATTCCAGGCTAAGCTCTGACCTCCCTGTCCATCTGCACAGAGCTACAAGGTGGAGAGGCAGAGGCAGCAAGTCTGTGCTAGCAGGTGAAGTTACCGCTCTGTTTCCTCTGAGAAAGCACCATCTGCTCCTTCAGCAAAGAAACTTCCTCCCTTATTATGATGCCATAAACTTCATTTCACCTAAAATCTTGCTGTGCTGTATCAACCAACAGTACATACAGGGCATAGCATGCTGCTTCAAGCTGCGCATGATCTACTTGCAATGAATGTCCAGAGCTAGCAAGAGACCCAACTACGTAATGCCTGGGCAGGTCAGTGATAAACCCCATCTCCCCTGTGATTCACACGACACCTTTGCCAAATGTTTCATCTAATACAGAATCACAGAATGGGAAGGTTGGAAGGGACCTCAAAGATCATCCAGTTCCAATCCCCTGCCATAGGCAGGGACACCTCCCACTAGTACAGTTCACGCAAGACCTCCTCCAACGTGGCCTTGAACACCTCCAGGCAGGGAGCAGCCACAACCTCCCTGGGCAACCTGTGCCAGTGTCTCACCACCCTCACTGCAAACAACTTCCTCCTGACATCCAGTTTCAATCTCCCCTCTGCCAGTTCAAACCCATTGCCCCTTGTCCTGGCATTGCAAGCCCTTGTCAATAGGCCCTCGGCCTTCCTGTAGCCCCATCTAGATACAGGAAGGCTACTCTAAGGTCTCCTCAAAGCCACTCTTACCTTTTCTCCTGTAATGTAGTCCACTTCATGCTCGTCTCACATCTCCATGTTATTCTGCAGTACTCCTTCCTGGGGCTGCTGAGATTCTGGAGGTGCTTTTCATCACCAACTCCCAGGGCAGCATGCTGGACTAGAGGTCCAGCTGCTCAACCACTGGCTTCTAGTGTCATTTTAGATCACAGAATCATTCCAGTTGGAAAAGACTCTCGGGATCACCAAATCCAACCCATAACCCTACATGGCTCACCCTAAACCACATCCCTAAGCACCACATCTAAACAACTTCCAAATACATCCAGGGTTGGTGACTCCACCACCTCCCTGGGCAGCTCATTCCAATGTCTGACCAATTTTGCTGGGAAAAAGTGTTTCCTAATGTCCCAGATGCCATAGGGAGTTTTGTGTGGGCCTGAAAGACAAGACAGGGGATTCCCAGGAGTGTGTCACCTTCCATGCAGATAGGCATCACAGGATGTGTTACAATGGCAGGCATCTGCTGTGATACTAAGATACCTCAATTTGCTGCCAAGGAGCAAGCAAGGATGTTGTTACGAATGCTATGAAAAAAGGCATCTGTGTGCAAGGCACTTATCATATTTTTCACTCTCTAATGGTAGGCAGCCTTCAGCACTGGATTGTGGAAAAACCACTCAAGAGGTCCTGAAATATTTTAGAGCCCTCATACTGACAGTGAAAGCCAGTGGAAACAATTGCTCCCAGGGACAGTGGAAATACTTCATGCTGAAAAATGAGCTTGTTATCATCTCAGAAAGAAGATAGGATAGCCATCCCATGTCTCAAAGAGCACTTGCTTCATGAAATGTGCTATCTCTCCTGCCAGGAGCAGAAGCATCCCTTCTGGATGAGAAACTGCAGAGAAGGTACCTGTTACCCTCAACTAAAAGGTGACAGCAGCACAAACCTGCAGCCCCGAGTCTGGCCCCACAGCCCTGATCAGGACTGTCATCATACCTACACATGGCACTGTTTCTGAGCCTGGGTTCTCAAACCTTTCCTCACACTAAACCTGTCGTTCCAAAAACACCAAACACGAGGCATGACAAAGACAGATGGTGGAGCACACAGGAAGCAAAATACTCTTTCACAAGTTCAAAAGGCTGAAAGTCATGGCCAGCAGACACTTCCTTCTCCTTAGGTAGAATGTCCTAAGCCTCTGTCTTCCAGAGTGGCACAAAAGGAGGACTTGGATTGAAAAATGTTTTCTCCTGAGGACTTGTACCACCACATTTCCTGCATGCACTGCTCCAAACTAGCTCAGGGTTGGCCCCAGGGACTGAATGCCCACCAGGATCTGAAGCACACTGGCACGTTTCAGCTCAGCCTGCTCTGAAACGAATCCGGTGCATGGCTACCGAAACTACCCATGGAAATCAAAGCACAAGCAAGTGGAGACAACTGTCCCAGGTTGGGAACTATAAGGTTAAAAAAAGTCCTCTAGGGACTAGAAGATTGTTATTCAATCCCATAATCCTATCTCTTCATAAACTCAGGGTCAGCCCAGCTCCTTCTCCTTTCCTCCCCCTCCAGTCTTGTGCTGGGCAGGAGCTGCATTATCAGGACAAACATGTAAAGACAGGCCTAGTTTGGGGCCTCCAGAGGCTGTGCTTAGGTCTCTCTGATGGCAGAAGCATGGAGGAGGGGGGAAAGGATTGGAGCACTGGGGATGATAGATTTAGTTTTGGGTTGGGGGGAGATTCAGGGGGTTTGCTTATGGATTCTGTATCTGCTGTGTAATTTCTATCTGTAACACTCTCTCCAAATATAATTCTGGTTTTTTTCTCCAATTCATTTGAGAGCTTCACTCTGTCAGTTCTTTAAAGCCACCACAACAACTTAGGGTTCACTTTGGGCCAGAAGCCCTTTTCTGAGCCCAGATGGGAAATATCCCAGATGAGAGCTTCTCTTTCTTTCCAAGGGTTGGACAAAACCTTTGTCTTCAGTGACCTGTCTCAGCTGCCTACCCTTTCAGGGAGAGGAAAGATTTCTTCATTGAGGAACAAAACAACCCCAAATCTCTGCAGGCTCTAGTGAGAGCAAAAAGCAGCAAGTAACTCTGCTTAGTACACTCTCAAAGTAACTGGCAACTTTTGTTGTATTTTAAGACCTTCTCTTTGGAATGTCCAAACTAACAGTGGCAAAGGAGGAGACACAGAAGAGCCTTCTGCTCTCCAGTGCCTCTGGAAGGTAAAGAGTGTAGGAAAGTTAACCACAGACTGAGTACTGTTAACTTACTCTCAGTTAGTCTGTCTTTGTATTGGTATTCTTGTCTGCTCCCAACTGTAGGAACTGATGGGAGAAACTGCCTAATTCTGAAAAGCAATTCATCCCCTCTGAATGGCAGGGATTCATACTGGAGAGGATCTATTTGTGCCCATTCACATCCCCACTGAAATCTGAATCCCCATTGCTGCTTCTCTACAAGGTATTCTTGGTAAGACCATCAAAAAGCAAATAATGAAAGAATATAAGCCATTTACTTCAAAGCTCAATCAGAAACTACAGAAGTAGGTGAATTATTTGAGCATTTATCTCCATCTCATTTGTTGTTATTATTTGAACATTTATCTCCATCTCATTTGTTATTTGTTATTATTATTCGAACATTTATCTCCACCTTGTTTGTTATTTGCACTTATTTCTGGTTCCACAAGAAACTCTCAGCTTTTAAAAGGCACCTTCTTCTAAAAGAGAACAAGTTTCTCTGTTCAACTGCTCACCCCAAACTTAGGTGAGACCTAGTTCTTCCCTGAGGATTCAGGACACATCTGCCTGATAAAAGAAGGCACCAAGAGCAACATTCATGAGCTCTTCACCTCTTCAGAGCAGAGAGCAGGCCCAAAGAGAGCTCAGGATTTGATAAGAGAACGCCTTCAGAGAATGCTTTACTATTCATCAATTCATTTTTACAATGGACTTTGCAGATGGAAATCAGTTTTTGAGTAGCAAGTGCACTGCAAGTCACTATGGGGCAAGGAGCACTCAAATCCAGGAGCAGGGAAGGAGGCTGGAAAATTCTGAATGCAAAGCTGAGGTAAGGAGCAGAAAACAATCATTTCAGAAAAGAGGGATGGCAGGTAACTAACAGCTTCTGCAGGAACTGCCCCAGGTCTGAGTGCACAGGGAAGTGGACAAGAAGAGAAAAACAAGAGAGAACTGCAGTCAGTTAAGCCTTGCAGAGAAAAGATAAGAGCAGCAGAAACAAAGAATGATTTAATGCTAGCTGAAGTGATTACAGAGAACAAAAGGGCTCTTGTAAATACACTGTGGCTGTGAACGGGGCAGGGGGGAAATACCAGTGAGGAATTATGACTGTTAATAAGAGGCAAACAACCCAAGGGATCCCCATAAAGTGGCTGAGCACATGATTGCTATCCTAAAAATCCCAACTCACTGATAGAATAATTTATTGCCACAAGCTACAGGCCATTAGGAAATTGGTAGATTCTTGTAAACATTACTTCCAATAAATGAAAAAAAAAAAGTGTGTAGACAACTTGAAGTAGAAAGGTTCACTTTTGCCAGTGACTCAATCAGAATTTCGTCAGGACTGAGTGGAGGGGTTTTAGCTCTACAAAACTGGACAGCATCCATGGAGCAATGCCATTGGTTTGGCACAAAACCCTTGGCAAAGCATAAAACCATTTATAAAAAAATACACACAAATCAAGCAAAACAGTGGCTCAATGGATAATATTGAATGTCATCTCTCAGACAAACTCCATCACTACTGTAAAATGCAATCAGTTTTCAACAAGAGTCCTGGGGAATCTCTCACTGAAGTCCTTTAAACCAGGTCTTTCGATACAGATCAATACTAAACCAGAGCAGCAGATTCACGTTTGATAAAGCAGGGACATGATTCTATGATTCTGGGATAATGTAATATTAGAAGTGTAAAGCATCAACAGTTTCAAGACTCAGCTGCACAGTGAGCTCAGACAGTGCTCTTCCTTGGACACAAGCATGATGCCACATCTGCAAGCCAAGATTTGACCAGATTCTGTGTGAGTGGCAGCAGTATCTGAGCAGTAAGAGATGGGAGCAGGACAAAAAGAAAAGAACTACCTGGCTAGGGGAAGAGTTATGGGAGGACTGAAGACAGAAGAGCAAGGAATTTAAGAGGCATCCAAAGATGTCAGAGCAAGGACTTGGAGAGGGAGGCAATAAGGTCATCACAACAGGCAAGAAAGAGAATTTTGATGTCTGCCTTTCATTGGGCTTGGAGTAGGAGGTGGAGGTCTCAGTAGAGATTACAATAATCAAAGTAGGAGGCAACACATCCATCTTGGGAGGGAGTTGTTGCAACAGGGACAAAAGGCCACCCAGGGTAAATGTTTCTCAGGAGTAATCACCAGGATTTAAACAGATCCTAAATGTGTAGGCCACAGAGGCAGTGGCAGTGATTCAGAGCTGCAGATGTAAGACTAGCAGAAGACAGAAAGGGAGTTTCATTGTGCTCCCCAAAACTAGATTTGAGTAGCCTGCTTCAGGAATAGTAGTAACAGAGAGAAGCTCACGTTCACACCAAGTCTGAGGGGATCTGGATGTCTGGCTGTGATGGTCTGCCCACAAAGGTTGCCCAAGAAGGACACAAGAAGCCCTCTGACCAGCAGACAGTAGACCTCAGGACTTAGAGCGCTGTGAAGAGAGGCAGATTCATTTGTCAGTGCTGGGTGAGAGGTGGCATCGCTCCACCAAACCCTGCACCTCGCCCAGGTAGCTACTCCTGCTGTTTGTGTATTAGGTACATATTGGGCACATGGGCAGGGCTAGCACAGTTAGTTCTAGGAATGGGTAGGATTGTTACAGTCAGTTCTTGGAACTCATTTCCATAAGGTCCTGCCTCTTCATGCATGCTCATTGCCACCTGGAGGTCATCTTTTGGGGTCTTTCTGACAAAGGCTCAGTGTCTTCCTCGGTTTGTCCCTTTTACCTTTTGCTTGTCTGGCACCAGTTATGGGTCACATTCTTGCCCAAAGTTTCCAATGTTGGAGGTGTTCAAGGCCAGGTTGGATGAGGTCTTGAGTGACCTGTTCCAGTGGGAGGTGTCCCTGCCTATGGCAGGGGGTTGGAACTGGATGAGCTTTGAGGTCCCTTCCAACCTTACCATTCTATGATTCTATGATCATTAGAAACCTCAGTAAATCACAGAGAATGCAGAAAAAAAAAAAATGTTTGCATAAAATAAAAGGGGAAAGATGAGACAGTCATCAGGGTATCAGAGACCAAAAGGGCTCTATGGGAAGGGAAAGGGTATTTTGAAGACATAAGGAATAGGTGTTCTGCTCTGAAGACAGACACACAGACATATGCCCCTGGCACGTAGAAAAGCTGTCAGAGAAGAAAGCAGGAAAAGCAAGAACAGATTTTTCAGGAATGAGTTCCTGGGTGGTCCTGAGGTTTCTTCTGAAGAGGCATGTGGCTGACATATATGCCAGGCAGGATCCAGAGCTGGATGCTTTGAACACACCATGCTGAGGAAAAGGTAGCCCAGGGTTAAAGACAGGCTGGGCAGAAAGGAGGATTAAGGAGAGCAGTAAGGGGAAGGGTAGGACTGAGACTTGTCAGGGATTCTGACAGGCAGGAGGTCACAGAAAGGCCAGGTGAAGATGGGTGGCTGCAAAGGGGCTGAGGAGCTTCCAATGGAAGGTAGTGGTGGTCAGAGAGAGGGAACTGGGCTGGTGGGAGGTCAGAGAGTGCCCTCCCTGTGGCAGAGAGTGGAAAGGGGGTGTGTAAACGTGTCATTTGTGCAATATTTCATGACCCTGTGTCAAAGGGCAGTATCCTTAATAGCAAAAGCATTAATACATCTGACAGGCTGAAGTTTCATGTGTTGGTTTGGGGTTTTTTTTCCCCCCACTCTCCAAGGCAAAAATAAATGCCTGCATTTTACATCTTTAGTTTATTTCCCCCCACAATTTAATATACAGCTGCATTTTTAATAAAATATCCACCATTTATGTAAGTTTACAGGTAAGTAAATAGATGCAGCCCACCTTAATACAGAAAAGTATCACAGCACATCCAAATGTGTGAACAAGAGCAACTTGGGTTTAAATTACAATTATTTTCAACACTTATTGCTGTGCTTTCTCTTTTTATGGCATTTCTGCTACATTCAGTAAAACACAGACCACTTGTCCTTGAATTTAGTACCTAGGCATCTGGCACCCTTTTCTCTGCAAAGGAGATGGCTTGATAAAACTTCCCAGGTATCATGGCAAGATTTGGGATTCTGCACACAACCTCCTACTTGTTTTAAAAAGAGAATGAGTGATACAGTTAGGAGGTGGCCCTCTGGTTGAGGGTCAGTGTAGGGGGTGCACAGTAGCATGATTAGGAGTAGATTACTAAGCTCAGCTGGCGTGTGGGAAAGATTTCAACCACTTGGAACTTGATTGGGCTGTGGTCTTAGAAAGAACCACGTTAGAAGCAGCTTTAAGAAGATATAGAAAACATTAAAACCTGCCTTTTGCTTCACACTGTTTCTGAATTTCAGTGTTCTTTTAAGGTTGAGATTTAACCTTCAAAGCTTTAAATACTGGCTGGTAAAACTTCAGGTTCTAAATCCACAGAATGGCTTTATCTATGCTCTTGGTTAGTGGAAGTTGATTAACTGATTATGAAATTTCTTTGGCAATCCCCTTTAGCCTTTTTCTTACTGTTTCTAATTTTTTTTTTTTTGAGGCACACTCATCACCTTCTCAAGAATTAGCATACCAGCACTCAATGCAACAACTAAGTGGAAAGAAAAAGTAACATGCTAGCATCCTGAGCCACCCTGATGGGCATCGCTGCAGACAAAAAGGAAGACACTGATCAGGGACTTCATGGTTGCCTTTCACCCTCTCAACATCTCCCTGAGCTGGACTCATCTTTCCTAATATCCTGGCAACCAGCTCACCTGCACTGGAAGAACTGCAGCACCTACTGAAACCCACCACTGCAAGCATTCACCATTCCCTATTGAATCTGTCTAAGGGAAGAGTTCATAGAATCATAAAATGGGAAGGTTGGAAGGGACCTCAAGGATCATCTAGTTCCAACCCCCTGCCATAGGCAGGGACACCTCCCACTAGCACAGGTCACTCAAGGCCTCCTCCAATCTGGCCTTGAACACATCCAGGGAGGGAGCATCCACAACCTCCCTGGGCAACCTGTTCCAGTGTCTCACCACCCTCACGGTAAAGAACTTCCTCCTAACATCCAGTCTAAATCTCCCCTCTGCCAGTTTAAAGTAGGGAGTTTAATGTAGGGAGTTGTGCCCCCTACTTGACAACTTTGTTCCCTTAAAAGTATACACTTCCCTCTCAAGATGCCAGTTGCATTATTAAGTCTATTTATGGCTAATTAAATGAATAGCAGATGGCCTGGGCAGACTACGATTTTCAGGCATGCTGCAACCCATCATATCTTGTCTTTGACTTGACTAACAATGACCAGGAACATCTGCAAGCTGGAACACACCTCTCTGAATTTCCTACATCAGTAACTGCTGTGGCAGCAGTGGCTATGAAGTATGGATTAGAGGGCTTGGTGGATTGCTCTCATTTTCATCAAGCCACAGGGAGCCACACACAAGGCAGCAGCACTGCTGGGAACTGCAACCCATTCTGGCAGGTTCTTCCCTGCTCTGACTCACAGGTGACTCTTCTCATCTTACCAGGTGCCTGGGCAGCTCTCACATAGTTTTCCTGTCATTAAAATCCCCCAGAATACTCTGGTTATTGAATTGACACTTTTAAACAACACCCTTATTAGAAGTATCCTAAGAGTAGCTGTTAGCTTTAAAGAAAAGAACCTCCTGTCTCACACAATAGAACTTTTTCTTTTATTATTAAAAGCCAACAGAACCTTTTGAACAATAGCATTTGATTTTTAAAGTGGAAATTAAAGTGCTAATTGGAGCACAATGCCTTGTTTTTTGTTATTATTCCACTTACACACAGCCTCCCCAAATTATAACTTGTGTACAGGGGACACATTTATAATTCACCTATTTTCCTGACAGATTCACACATGTATAACACCTAAATAGTCACTTGAGACTATTTTCTCTGTGTTGTATGGTATGCTAAGGTAAACTGATGCAGAAGGTTGGGGAGAGTGGGGCTTGAATGAGGCTAACAGTCACTTTTTTGTTACGTGGAACAGAGAGAAGAGCTGATCTCGTTCATCATTTCAGTTGGCTTTTGTATTTTTCATTGTTTTCAGGATAATCATAATTACCACTTAGAGGAAGACAGTTGTATAATGGAGAACACTCATTTCGAATCTTATTCCTTTCAGAGGCTCTTTCTGGCACCACAAGTCTCAGACCGCTCTAAAAAGACCCTGAGGAGTTCATTTATTTACCACCAAAGCTAAAGCAAGAAAGCTAAAGAAGCAAAAGACAGTCCTTGCTGAAAAGGACAGCATGTTGATGCTTCAGGTTTGGAAGACAGAAGCACAACGACCCTGTCACATTATGCACAACTCAGATGTGACCTAAAAATGAAAAATTAAAGGATACTTATGCAGGTAAGGAGCTCTCAAAAAACCCCAAACCAGTTCTAATTAAACTGACTCATTCTCTTTACAGTAAAAACTTCTCCCAACCAGCAGGCTTAACCAACTCTTCTTCCCTCCCATCTCAAGTGTCCATGTGCTATCCCAGCCTGTGAGTTACTTGGTACCACTGACATCTGCCAAGGCAGGGGTTGATGGCAAAATCCATTTCCGCAATGATGGGCATTCTCCAGAACTAAGAGCACAGGTTTCCTGCTACTAGGAGACTGGTGAGGAAAGTGCCATCAAGAAAGATGGCCACAAAGAAAACCAGCAGCATTATCCATTATCACCAATCTCAAGCTTACAAAAGTTTTGAGACAGCAAGTGATGCTCTTGTCTGGTGACGTTACTGTTCTTTTGTGCAGGGTAACTCTGTTGGCAAGAAGCCTTTTGCAAAGTACTTAGAGTTGTTTTTAAAACCTCACACACAGATTATTTGTGGCACTCGTCAACTCAAACTGACACTAATTACATAAAACAGGGATTGTGGTTTCTGTGAGGGCATTTTCAGTAAGATGCTTGAATTTCTATTCTCAGCCTGGCACCTTACCAATGGTCTGAAAGAAAATGTAGTCTACATCCAAATAAAGTTCACAGGGTGAATGGTGATGGTCATAGGTTGAGCTCAGAGTGATTTGCTTTGCCTGGTAGCTTAGGCTTGCTTGTACTCCTGGAGGGCTTTTGATACCACAATGCCATGTCACAGCAAAGGCAAGAAAGAAAGAATATTGCTCATGTCCACAGAACAAGGAGCTTTGTCATGGTAAAACTGTCTCAGAAGAGGATTTAGAGGCCACCAAAATGAATTTGAAACCTGTAGCTAATAGGGACTGACACTCTTGTTCCCACTTCCTCCCAAAAGAGAAACCATGTTAGAAGCCTACTAAGAGATTGGGGATGAGCAATAAAACCAAAGCCTGTAAAGCAAAAACCTTGTTAAGGTGATTATTGAGCTGTTTCATTTACACATTGTCTCATACATCGAAACACAGAAGGATCTTCTAGAGGTGCAACCTGTCAGGCTGCACTCCGGGACAGTACTGGCCACAGATGCATCCCAAATCAACCACCACTCCAGCCTGCACACTGCTGCAGCAGCAAGCAGTTCCTAGGGGAAGATCCCATCCAGTATTTTGAAATATTGATGAAACAGCCCTAGAAACATCCCCATTTTCAGGCTCACTCCAAATCAGCAGTAGTGGCTAATGTAACTTGGGTCCCTATCTGAAAATTGTCATCAGTTCAGAATTCTTCCCAATTATCATTTCATTCTCCTTTTCATTGCCTCTTGAGAAGCATGTAGCTTTTGGCTGTTTCCTTTTAATTCAGAGGACAACATTTACTGAGCATTTCCCTGAGTTGGGCACTTCTCTGTACAGCTACTGATGACCTTCTACTCTTTCCATGTAGCAATGAAAAAACATCTTTGTCAGAGGGTTTTTTTCATCCTATTGTGTCTTGAGAACACTTCACATTGTTCCTACCTCTGCTGAGCATTGATTTTTCTCTCACTTGTGTCCTCTTCCTTCCCTTTTAAACCTACCACTCTTCCTAACATTGAATTTGCATCAACAGCTCCATTTCTCACTTCAGAAGCATATATGTGTGTACTTATACACACACATATATATATGGGTGCACAGTGGGTTAGGTAACCTCTGGAAGTGGCTTGCAACAGAAATATTCTGTGGCTCTATGATTCTAAAAATACACACCCACATATAAATAACAAAATCCTAAATGGATCTCTTGCTGTGCATGTGGGAACCTCTATTTCCCTGTTAGCTTTGCTTCTTTCCCACCTACACCAGGCTGCGGATGGATAAGCATACTCCAGCATTTGGCAAGATATGCTTGGAATTTAAACTTTAATACTATATGAATACTTGATGAAAATAGGTTTTCCTCAGAGCTTAATTAGCATTATCAGCTTTGTGAAACTGGCCCTTTCGAAATCCCAGGTGCATATATGCATAGACAATATCCTCAGGCATACTCAGCTGAGGTTCGTGATTCTGTCACACTAGCAACGTGCAAACAAAAATTAGTATTTGCACCTCACCAACAACTTCTTTTGTGTTGAGTGCCCTTTTTTTCTGCAAAGGGCAGCTTTCCTCTGCCACTATCATCTCTGAGTGGGGAGAACATCCTTGGTTTTCAAAGAGAAGAGACATCAAAGCTCTGCTTAATATGGACTTTTCAGCCACAAAAAGTGATACTTCCCAGGCACATGCAGTCACACCACTCCCCAAAACACATGTGTCACCTTTCCATTACTGCCTGAATTTGCCAAAGGGGAGGAGACCCACAGCACCCTGCTTCCAGTCCTCAGCCCAGTGCCCTGGTGTTGGAAACCAGCCCTGGACTGGTCTTGGTTTCCCCTCTGGTGGCTCCTTCCTGGCCACAGGTCACTAATGCTTGCCTCAGTCAGATTCTGCCTTCCAAACCTCAGCTCTGCTCCCCACAAGGTGCTGCTGGGGCTCACAAACCTGAGCATGACTTGCAGGTGAGTAAGAGTAAGAGTAAGAGTAAGAGTAAGAGTAAGAGTAAGAGTAAGCTTTCCCTTCTCCCCCCCTCCCCTCCTTTTGGAAAGAAAGGAATTAGATGTAGCAAGAGAGTGCAAGGAGTATAAAAACCCAAACCACCCAAAGATTAGTCTTGCTTCAATTTGGAAGTTAAAAAACCCCAAATTTAGCAATAAATAAGAAAGGTATTTAAGGTGGGGAAGCTACAAAAGGTATAGGGAAGAGAAACAAGGTACAAAAAATATACATACCACCAGATTGATGGCAGTGGATGGAGGTAGGTTCAGGAGGGGATGTCCATCATGTGCTAGGGCGGCCACATGGTAAGACAGGAGCAGCAGGAACAAAGGTGCTAGCAGGCAGCCAAAGAGAGCAACAGCATCTTCCTCTGTTTATGTAGGGGGTCCAGAGAGGCGGTGGGAGTGGGCTAAGCACTGCACCTGTGGCCAGGTTCAGGCCCACCCCATGTGAGGAATCAGGAGCACCTGGGGTCAGGTTCAGACCACAGACCACTCCCCCCAGGAGGGTTAACCCTTTACAGCAGGTTTGCAAAGGCTTTCCTTTGACAGTCAATTAAATGCTCTCACCTCACACTTAGGACTAGTAGCAGAGGAACTCTGTTGAGTTTAGAAATTTCAAGGACAAAGCTCTCATACACATTGCTTGGCTGCCTGTGTCAGAACAAAGCTTCACCTATACACTCAACACAGCTGCTGAGGCAGGGTCTGCCATCACCTTCCCCACAGCTAAGTCTGTAACAACCCACAGACATTGAAGCCTGCTTACATCTCAGTCACCAGTGATCTGGAAATGGGCTAGATAACTTCTGGCACTGAGTTCCAGAGGCTCTCTCCCAGCTTGAAACTCAGGAGCTGAGCTAATGACCTTGTATACAAATAGGTCCATAGACATAGCTCCTGACAGTAAGAGCACTTTAATTTAGGAAACAAAGGAACAATAAGGTCTGGCTGCTGGAAGCAGAAGCTTGAACGAATTCAAAGCCATAATGTGGAGCAGATTTCACACTGAGGAAGACTAACAACTGTGGCAGCACACCTGGAGATCTGGCAGGTGCTCTGCCTTTTCAAGGCTTGAAAAATCAAGCTGGAGATGTCTTCCCAAAAGCCACACTTCAGCTCAGCCAGAAATTAGGGACTTCATATGTGAATGACAGAATGACCATGCAGAGGTTAAGCTGCATGCTCCACAGCAGTCCCTGCTGGCCTTCAGATTAGATTCCAGGTGACCTCCTCTCCCATTTTATGTTTTGTGATGATTTAAAAATGTAATTTCTCTTGGTCTAAAAGTGGTAATGCACACCCCCATGTGCTTCCAACGAGTTTAAGCAAGGCTCATGTTTGTAAACCAGCCTTAATCTGAATCACACTGTACAAAATCTGTTCCATATTCAAATGCTATTGTTTGCAGGAGAATTTTGGAGTTCTGCAACAATGCTGTGCTTCCATTTCACTGTGTTATTTCCAGTGACAGCATTTAAAAGACTGCCTGCAAACTCCCAGCTTTAGAATATTATCCTCAGTGAGAGGAAGAGGTGAAAAAAATACATAAAAATCTTTCACATTCCCTTTGAATTCCCTCTGGTAGAAGGAAGTTTTAGACTAGATGTCAGGAGGAAGTTGTTTGCAGTGAGGGTGGTGAGACACTGGCACAGGTTGCCCAGGGAGGTTGTGGAGCACAGAATCACCCAATGTGATCAAAGATCACATTGGGTGATTCTGTGCTCCACAACCTCCCTGGAGGTGTTCAAGGCCAGGTTGGATGAGGCCTTGAGTGACCTGTGCTAGTGGGAGGTGTCCCTGCCTATGGCAGGGGGTTGGAACTGGATGATCTTTGAGGTCCCTTCCAACCTTCCCATTCTATGGTTCTATGAATTCATCTTTAAAGACATAAAAGAACAAACTAATATTAAGCAGTGTAACAAAGACCAAAAAAAAAAAAACCAACCAAACAAACCCTCCCACTCTTTTTCTCCACAAACAATTAGCTTTACAAGGTAATTTGAAAATGAAGTGCCCTGAAAAAAAAATGCTTGAAATGCTTTTTGGCAATACTTTCATTTTTTATAATCACATATTCAACACAGCTCACAGTGCATCGTTCGGTGCATATCCTTCTACACCTGCTGTGAACAACTGCATTAATCTAACACTCATACAGCAGACACAAAGATGTATGTCAACTGCAACTATATGTTAATTATCCAATAAATATAAGCTTACAGGACTGCTGTGCAATGTAATTTCTGTTAAAGTACATTGCCCCCCGAAGCATTTAGTAGATGTCATAGAATCATAGAATCATAGAATGGGAAGGTTGGAAGGGACCTCAAGGATCATCCAGTTCCAACCCCCTGCCATAGGCAGGGACACCTCCCACTAGCACAGGTCACTCAAGGACTCCTCCAACCTGGCCTTGAACACCTCCAGGGAGGGAGCAGCCACAACCTCCCTGGGCAACCTGTGCCAGTGTCTCACCACCCTCACTGCAAACAACTTTCTCCTAACATCCACTTTCAATCTCCCCTCTGCCAGTTCAAACCCATTCCCCTTGTCCTGGCATTCCCAGACCTTGGCAATAGTCCCTCCCCAGCCTTCCTGTAGCCCCCTTCAGATCCTGGAAGGCTACTCTAAGGTCTCCTGGAAGCCTTCTCCTCTCCAGGCTGCAGAGCCCCAACTCTCTCAGCCTGTCCTCACAGCAGAGCTGCTGCAACTCTCTGAGCATCCTCGTGGCCCCCTCTGGACCCACTCCAACAGTTCCATGTCCTTCCTGTGCTGGGGGCTCCAGAACTGCACACAGGACTCCAGAAGTCATGAAACAGGAACATTATGAGGAAGGGTTAGGAAAAAAAGGTTCCTTACCTCACAAATTCACAAATTCACCCAGTAAGTCTTTTGATCCAAGAGATATTTGGCTATTTAATTATGTTGGTTTTTTTCTCTAAAGCATCTGTATTTCTTGCTAAGCAAGCAGTATTTTTTAGACAGGATACTTGCCACAGCAGAACTAAATTCAGTGTCTTCTTCCACTTCCTGCATATGTACCATGAAGCAAGTTTAGTACTTTGAAAGGAACACAGACAACAATATCTAAGTCTCCCATCACAGACATGAAGTACTACAGTGTTGAATGTTTTTGTTTCCAAGCATGCCATCATATTTTAATCCAAAACTGCCTTTGAAGCCTACCCCCTCTGCTACAAGCATTACCCTCTAGAAAGGTTACTACAAAACAGAAGATCAGTGATTTTTCTGGTCTGTGGGCAAGTCCATGATCCTGGGTAGTGCAGCAGTGCATTCAAAGGCCTGCTAAGAGAAGAGCCTTCAGGGCATACATGTCTGCCCGTTTACCCCTTTGGTGATACAGAGGCACTATTATGTGCTCTCTAATGTGAAGACTTAGCCCAATGTAAACTTTGATTTTGTACTTTTAAAGCCCTGGCAAAGAACTCAGAGTCTAAGAACAGGAGCTCCTAAGTAGGAAAACCTGCCAAATGTATTGCTAAAAATCTTCATTGCTAAGAAATCTGTTCTCCTACAGACAGAGCCTGTAATTATACTTGTAAGAAACAGTGCTAAGATGGCAGGCAACCACACTTCCCTAATGGGGAATCTCAGTCTCCAAGACACAGCTACTCAAATGATGGTTTCCAAAATGGATCTAAACAGTGAGGCAAATTTGGCTGGGCTCCCTATGGTCTGGAGCAGAAAGGAGAGACATGATGCTTATTTGCTTGCACACCAAACACACTCAAGGAAGCTGGACACAGCCTTGATGACCAAACAGCTCTAAAAAGCCCATCTCTCCAAATATCCTCCCCATACAGTCACATTCAGTATATGCTGACTTCTCTCTAAGTACCTGCACAGATTTTACATACTTCAGAGGGGAATAAAGCAATGTCAGTAACGATGGCTCAAGTAACCTCACTCAGCAGCTTGAGCAGTAGGACAAGAAGTGAGATCCAGAACAGCTGAATGCAGCACAGAATAAAAATGATGGATCCAACCAAAACTGGCTTTTTTCACTCATCCTGGGCAAAGGATGCTTCCCAGACAAGGACACAATGACTATGTCTTCCTCAGTGTTCCTAGCAGTGGGAAACAAAATCTTGCTTGAAATCCTTGCACTCTTCTGCTTGCTGTGTCACTTTCAGACAGACACAGAGCACAAGGAATGTTTCTGATGTAGCTCATGGACATTAAAAAAAAGTCTTCATCCTGTGGAAATCAACCTCTGTGCAAGGTGAGATAAGGATTAAGAAAAAAAAAAAAGTATGATAAGAGAAGTGAACATAAAACATGAAGAGTTCTTGGAAGCTGGAAGTTTTGGTGAAGGAAGAAGGTGGCACTCAAACACAAAACCACAAGGAAATGCACCGTCCCTTCTATGTCCAATGGTGCTGGTGATGTTCCTTAGGCCTAGAAACAACACACTCCACTCTTTGTGGAGGCTGACAAAAGTCTCACTCTGCACAGTTTCACAGTGCCTCAGCCTTGGCAAATCTGATCCTCCCTTTTTGTTCCTATTCACATTTTCTTACTCCTCAACTTTTACTTCACAAATAAACTCATTAAGTACAGCAATATAATCAGCATTCAGTTTTCATCAGGGGATGGAGCGAAAGGGAAGGATTCTACATTACAGGTGCATTGCTGTGTTTCATGTGCAGTACCCAGGTACTGAAATACCATGGCTGTGGGCATGCCACAGCAACACATCAGGAGAACAAGATGGGGTGGAAGGGTTTTATCTCCTCTGTCTGTTCAGTCTGCTATGAAATATCACATGGCTAAGGAGATGGGAAGAAAAGGGGAGAAGAGGATAAGGCTGTCTATAAAAAGAATCTCAAAGGGAAACGTGGTGAAAAACAAGACAGTAAAAAAAGAAAAAACAACCAAACCACAAAATCAAAAAAGCAATGGAAAGCAGAGGAAGCTTCTGAGCTCTAAGTTGTGTCCACTATGAAAAGTTGGGGATGTGTTTCTCATGCATGGGATTGCTGCCAGAGAGTGGGACAGCTGCTGAATTCAGCCATGAGCCATTGCCCAAGGGCTGCAAGGCCATTTCTTACAAAGATATTGCCACAAAGACTCTTGACACATACTGTTTCTACCAGGGTAATTCTGCCTGTGCACTGTTTGTGCAGGAATGACTCTGCCAGCACCAGCACACTGGTGCTACTCTAGCACACTGCTCCAGGAGCAGATTGCCACAGGCCTGGGGAACTGTGGCTGGAGAGCTGCTGGCAGAAAGGCACCAACGGGTTGTAGAAGACAAACAACTCAATATGAGCTAGCAGTGTGCCCAGGTGGCAAAGCAAGCCAATGGTATCCTGGTTTGTGTTAGAAATGCTGTGGCCAGCAGGAGTAGGGAGGTGATTGCCCCCCTGGACTCAGCTCTGGTGAGGCCACACCTTGAGTGCTGTGTTCAGTTTGGGGCATTTGAATACAAGAGGGATGTGGAGGTGCTGGAGTGCAGAGGTAGGCAAGGAAGCTGGGAAAGGGTCTGGAGAGTAAATCTTAAAAAGAGTAGCTGAGGGAGTCTGAAGAAGGGGAGGCTGAAGGGAGACCTCATTGCTGTCTACAACTACCTGAAAGGATGTTGTGGAGAGGCTGCTGCTGGTCTCCTCTCACAGGTAAACAGCGATAGAACAAGAGGGAATGGCCTCAAGCTGTGTGGATGGGTTTAGACTGGACATTATGACATCATGACATTATGACTGGANTAAGAGTGTTCAGGCATTGGAATGAGCTGCCCGGGGAGGTGGTGGAGTCACCAACCCTGGATGTGTTTGAAAGTCATTTGGATGTGGTGCTTGAGGATATGGCTTAAGGGTGAATTTTGTAGAGCAGGGACAACAGTTGGACTTGATGATCCTGGAGGTCTTTTCCAACCAGAATGTTCCTGTGACTCTGTGATAACACTTATGTTAGATAATAATTACCTAAAAGAAGAGAGGATTGAGATTTATTTTTCCAAGTCACAGATACAAAATTACATCACCATTTGTCCATTTCTCCTCAGAGCCTGAGGGATAAAGATGTAGCACTGGATGATTCCCCAGTTATACACAATACTAATCAGAAGCAGCTTGTCACCAATCTAACTTTCTTCACCAGAAGTTTGTAACATACAAGAAAAGAATGCAAAAATTAACTCTGTTTTTAAATAGAACTGCTGACATATCAACCTCATTCATTTTAACATGGAGCTCAGGGAATAAAATCAAATTCTGCTCAGAAAACCCTATCAATAGAGTTAAATTCCTTCGAACTAGAAGGCATAACTAAATGTTCCAATGAAAAATCTCCATTAAAACTTACTAATCAAATGTTTTGAATGAATTAGGTATGAATGATTAAAAAAAAAATAAGCCACCAGCTTGTGCCTGTTCCATATTTGATTCCAAGCCAGAAACTATTTTAATTCATAGTCTTCATCCAGTCCCTGCAGATTAGAGCCAGCATCACAGATGTCTTAATTTAATTTGGGATTTGAACATATATTTTTTTTCTGAAATTAATTGGATTTCAAAGGTACCAATAAACATTAAGTAACTTTGGTTTTGATATCTCCTGAATGATAAATGTATGGAACTCACTCTTGCCTAAAGACATCATACTGCATTAAACATTGGTGTGTCCTTCAGGGTGAGAGGCATTTTTTTAAAGTATTCTGGATCTGATATCCAAATTGGTTAAGCCTAAAATGGTAATAAACCCTTTTGAAAACATCTTCATTTTCACTGTTTAAAGCAGTTGAGTACTCTAGCTCTGCTCTAACAGAACAGCTAAGAACATGAGTATGTGAGTGAAGAATTAAGCACCTGCATATTTTCAGGATTAGGGGTTTCATCTGCCATTTTTCCTCGTGGTCTGTTAGACAGAGACCATGTATGTATTTCTAGCTGGAAACCATAATAACTGATAAAAGGTTTTAGATAAGGACACTCTTATCAGGGGGGAGGTTTGTTTTTCTCAGCTTCTGTTTTAAGAAAGACCGGGGGGAAAAAAAGACATAAATGAGATCTTTGATTAACTGATTTCCCCTCTGCTGTGTCCTGATGTGGGAGGCTTTATTCAGGAATAAACACTGGCAAGAGCAGAGTCCTGCATCTGAGGAGGAATAACACCAGCACAGACTAGGGCTCACCCTGCTGGAAAGCAGCTCCGTGGTTCTAGAAAGACCTTGGAGTCCTAGCGGACAGCAAGCTCTCCACGGGACAGCAGTGTGCTCCTGTGGCCAAGAGGGCCAGCAGCAGCCGGGGTGCATCAAGAAAAGTGTGCCCAGCAGGTCTAGGGAGGTTCTCCTTCCCCTCTGCTCTGCCATGGTAAGACCACATCTGGCACACTGCGTCCGGTTTGGGGCTCCCCAGGTTAAAAGAGACAGGGATCCACTGGAGAGGGTCCAACAGGATGATCTACAAGGATGATTGTGCAACTTGAACATCTCTCCTAGGAAGAAAGAGTGAGAGAACTGGAGCTGTTCAGTCCTGGGGAGGCTGAGAGGGTGTCTGAGGGGTGGGTGTCAAGATAAAGGTGATGGCCTCTTTTAGGTGGTGGCCAGAGACAGGAGAAGGAACAATGGGTGCAAGCTAGAACACAGGAAGTTGAGTTGCACCTTAACATGAGGAGAAACTTCTTTATGGTGAGGGTGACAGAGCACTGGAACAGGCTACCCAGAGAAGATGTGGAAGCTCCTTCTGTGGAGACTTTCAAAACCTGCCTGGATGCATCCCTGTCAGCCTGCCCTAGGTGATCCTGCTTTGGCAGGGGGGCTGGACTGGATGATCTCTGGAGGTCTCTTGCAATCTCTAACATTCTGTGACTCTGTGACTTCTCTTTCCTGTTAATTTACTTTTTCTCTCACTTAGCCAGATCCTCAGCTAAATGCAAGACCACCTCCTACTCTCTTCTCCCTCTTTCAACAAGCTTTCTTCAGTTGCTTCTCCAAAACCTGCTGCCCATGGGTCACTGCCTATAACCTCTCCTGTCATACCATCACCATATCCTCCTATGTCATATTCTCACTGGCATGTGCCTCACAGTTTCTTCTCTTACAACATTCCAGTTGTGTTTTCCAATGACTTGGAAGGGCTCTGTCCTGACTTTGCCTCGGATAGACTTCATTTTCTAGTTAGCAGGTGGTGTAGTGCTGTGCTGTGGATTTAATGTGAGAATAATGCTGGTAATGCAGCCAGGTTTGTTTTGCTAAGGAGCCTTATTCTAAGTCAAGGATTTTTCAGGCTTCCATGCTCTTCCAGAGAACAGATCCTCAAAAAGCTGTCAAGGAGCATGGCCAGAAGCACTGACCCAAACTAGTCAAAGGAATATTCCATATCACAGAACATCATGCACAGCTGGGGAGAACTGGCCAGGGGCTGGACGTGGGTTGCCGATTGGGCTTCGGTCAGTGGGTGGTGAGCAATTGCATTGTACATCACTTGGCTTTTATTTCTCTTTTGTTGGATTCTTTGTCATTACCTTTATTACTATTACTATTATTAATAATGCTTTATTCTTGTTATTATTATATTTTATCTAATTTTAAAGTGTCATCTCAACCTGAGTTTCATCTTTTTTCACATTCTCTTTGCTACTTCACTGCGAGGAGGAATGAGCAGGCAAGCAGCTGTGTGGTGCTTAGGTAGCTGTCTGGGGTTAAACCACAAAGGTTCCTCTTCTCACCCTGTACTTTCTAGTATTTTTTTTTTTCAGGGCAGCAACATTCTTACTTTTTCTTTCCAAGCTGATCTATCCAAATCCCATTTTTACTATTCCTTCAGTTCTTACATTTGCCTCTTCCTGTTTCTTTAACTTTTACCTTGAACTCAAGTAATATTCATCTTGATTCACTTCTGACTGAAGACCTTTCATTTCTTGCTTGTTTTATCTTCTTTCAGCCACTTGACCCAGACTTAATAATGAATTCTTCCTTCTGATCTTTTAATCTTCAAATTCCTCTTCTCTGAGGAATAACTTCCCTCACCTGCCATCATGCCACACCTTTGCTGACATCCAGCCAATTACCCTCTCTAACTCCCCTTGTACAGTCACCTTCAACAGACTTTTCCTGCAGTGACAGGCACAACTTTTTTATTTCCTCAGCAAGCTCTCTGCTTTCATTACTCTCCTGCCACCCCCTCCACTTTTGACTCCACACAGCGAATTGCCTGTGACTGTCTTGGTAGCAATGCAACTGCAGTAATATAAAGTTTAGCAGAAAAGAAAACATTTACTGAAAAGCAGGATGAAGAATCTGGCACTTCACTCACCTTTATCTCCTTACAATCAGCATCCTTTTCCTGGACAAACCAGGGCACTGCTATGTCTTATTTGGTAGTCCCTGGCCTCACTGGGCTGAATCTCTCTCCTTCAGAAAAGTCATTCACCCACTGTGTTTTTCACAAGTACACTTTTATATGACTCTGACTATTCCCTGCCTCGAGTTCACCTTTCTGGCAGCATGCCCACTTGGCTGAGAGGAGTCTTAATGAACTGAAAATACAAAAAAAAGGAGCAAACAAGTGTAAATAAGGACAGGCAAGACAAGAGGAGAATAAAAGCAATGCCTGGGCACTCTGGCACAAAAACAGGAAGGTAAAAGCCCAGCTGGAGCAAGCAAGGGGCATTAAGGTTAAAAAGAAACAATTCTGCCAAAATGTTGTTTGCAACAGGAAGGTCAGGAAAATGTGAGCCTGTTGATGGATGAGGGAGAGAACAAGAAGAAGCTGAAGCACTTAGTGTCCTTTCTTACAAGCCTTTGTAGACAAAGTCTGCTCCCAAGTCCCCAAAAATAGCACTCCCGTTCAAAAACAGCAATTCAGCAATTAGCTATTCTCTTAGAGAAACCAGGTATGTTTTGGATCCACCAGGCCAGGGTTCACCCAAGAATCTGACAGAGCTGACTAACTTGGTTGTAAAGATGTTGTCAATTCACCTCTGAAAAATCAGGGTCACAGAGGAAGGGCTCTGATGACAATGGGTTTAAACTGGCAGAGGAGAGATTGAAACTGGATGTTAGGAGGAAGTTGTTTGCAGTGAGGGTGGAGAGACATTGGCACAGGTTGCCCAGGGAGGTTGTGGAGCACAGAATCACCCAATGTGATCAAAGATCACATTGGGTGATTCTGTGCTCCACAACCTCCCTGGAGATTTTCAGGACCAGGCTGAATGAGGCCTTGAGCAACCTGTTGTAGTGGGAGGTGCCTCTGCCAATGGCAGGGGGCTGGAACTGGCTGAGCTTTGAGGTCCCTTCCAACCTAAACCATTCAACTCTATGATTCTATTTTCAGGTGGCTGGTTGACAGGGGGCAACTACTTTCAGTGGTATCTTTTATGCCATTAATTCAAGTGAGAGGTTTCTGACAGGAGGGTTTTTAACCTTCCTCACAGCCACTTAAAAACCAGCCCATCCTATGAGATGTCTGTATTTTCCCTGGCTGTCACTTTTCTTTTTTTTTTCCCCCCTAGGAACTTATGTTAAGCAAAGCCATAATGAAAGAGCAAATCAAGCACTCAGAAACAAGAAGATTCCTGAACTAATACTATTCGAGCAAATGTAATTTTGATGTCCTTGTGCCATGCTAGACAAGTTGCTCAAATCAGATTTTCCAGACATATTCACTAATTGGGCATTTCTCATTGTCTAGATGCCTTTTCTCTCAAAGCAATTCAAGTGGGATGCAATGATTCACAGCAGTGGAAGCTGTTCGTTGAATGGATCGAGCTCTGTTTTAAAAATCTAATCCACTGTTTTCCTAACATTCACACTCTCACCTAAATGTAAAGTTTAATAAATGCCCTCCCTCCCAGACCCCAAACATTTTAATCAGTTTTCAGGCTAGTCTTGCCCATGCATAATTTTTAGAGATCTTGGAAAATGCATCCCAACAAGTTACTGTTTTATCTCCCTGAGGTGGGAGATTTCTGAACACAAGTTATGAGAGCAAGAATATTGTAGTAATATTTACAATAATGTCCTTAATGTCTGCTCTTGCAGTTCTCTTTTTTCTGTTGGGTTGGTTGGTTTGTTTGTTTCTCTGATTTGGTTTGGTTTGGTTTTCATAAGCTGGGTTTGGTTTGGTTTGGTTTTTATAAGCTGGGTTTGGTTTGGTTTAGTTTTTATAAGCTGGGTTTGGTTTGGTTTAGTTTTTATAAGCTGGATTGGGCTTGGTTTGGTTTTTATAAGTTGGGTTTGGTTTGGTTTTTATAAGCTGGGTTGGGCTTGGTTTGGTTTTTATAAGCTGGGTTTGGTTTGTTTTGTTTTTTGTAAGCTGGGTTTGGTTTGGTTTGTTTTTTGTAAGCTGGGTTTAGTTTGGTTTTTATAAGCTGGGTTTGGTTTTGTTTTGATAAGCTGAGTTTGGTTTGGTTTTTATAAGCTGGGTTTGGTTTTGTTTTGATAAGCTGAGTTTGGTTTGGTTTTTATAAGCTGGGTTTGGTTATATAAGCTGGGTTTGTTTTGTTTTTTTTTTAAGCTGGGTTTGGTTTAGTTTTTATAAGTTGGATTTGGTTTGGTTTTTATATGTTGGGTTTGGTTTGGTTTTTATAAACTGGGTTAGTTTTTATAAACTGAGTTTGGTTCAATTTTTATAAGCTCTGTTTGGTTTGGTTTGGTTTTTATAAGCTCTGTTTGGTTTGGTTTTTATATGCTGTGTTTGGTTTGGTTTGGTCTTTATAAGCTCTGGTTTGATTTGTTTTTTATAAGATGGGTTTAGTTTGGTTTTATAAGCTGGGTTTGGTTTGGCTTTTACAAGCTCTGGTTTGGTTCAGTTTTTATAAGCTGGGGTTGGTTTGGTTTTTATAAGTTCTGTTTGGTTAGGTTTGGTTTGTTTTTTATAAGGTCTGTTTGGTTCAGTTTTTATAAGCTGGGTTTTGTTTGGTTTTTATAAGCTCTGGTTTGGTTCAGTTTTTATAAGCTGCATTTGGTTTGGTTTTCATAAGCTCTGGTTTGGTTTGGTTTGGTTTGGTTTGGTTTGGTTTGGTTTGGTTTGGTTTTTATAAGCTCTGTTTAGTTTGGTTATATAAGCTGGGTTTGGTTTGTTTTTTATAAACTGTGTATCAAACTTCTTGAACAAAGTTTTTAAATCCATTAGTAAGACCATTAAGCAAAGATTGTGATGAGAAGGTTAGACTGCAGAGGCAGTGACCAAGGAGGCTGGATGCCATGGGGTATCTGTTCCAGCCATGCAGATGACAGACTGTCAGCATGACAGTCAGTGTGTGTGACAAGCTCTTCTAAGGGAATATTACCTTTCTATGTAAAAGCACAGACAGAAATACCTATTTCTTAATAGAACTTAACTAGACAGAATAGCTGAAAGACCCTAATAGCTGAAACACCAACTTACTTTAAAAGGTGAATTATCAAAAAAAAGAAGAAGAAGTAGTAGTGAAGCCTGTTGCAGTATTTGTGGTCTGAAAGATTTTAGACTCAGTGCTAAAGCTTGGGACCTTTTCAAGAAGGAAACAACAGGATACACTTCAAAACTTAATTAGAGGAAATAATAACCTCTGTGTCCCCTCAGACCCTGCCAGTCTACATCAAAATCTAGAACTGACCAAACTATCTTCTGTAGTCACTCACTCCAAAAGAAAGAAAGACAAAGCATCTGGCTTATTTTTAGAATGCCAGGCAGAAGCTAATTCCAACGAGGGAGGACTTTCTGTTGTAAGAGATGAAAACACAACAGTTAAATATGGCTCTTTCCAAAGCCATATGGAAACCTCAGTTTCCTCTTTGCAGTGCAGTCTCATTAAAATCTTTTAAGAGATTTATAAATCTAAAAAAATCATTGCAGTGCATTCTTATGACACACATACCTTTGTAAAAATAGCATTAGATTCCCATTTTGCATACAGAGAAAGGAAATAAATTTGCTCTCGCTTAATATCCCTGAACCATTAGCAGTATGAATGGTGCTGGAGCATAATTAGGCTTCCATAAACTCTCTCCTCCAAACACCCATACACTATGCTATTTAGGACCAGTTTTGAAAGCCATAATTAAACAGTCAGAAAACCCTTGGAAAAGTTAGGAAATAACCAGCCACATAAAAATCACAGGGAGAAAACAAACAAATAAGCCTCCAGTTGATCGTTCAGCTTTCTCAATGAATTCTGGTAAGTTAGAAAAATAAGGAAGGACCTGAGCCACCAGCACAGTTCCTTTCAAACTTCAACAACTACATTGCCCTTCTAAAACACAAATCACCACTGAGGAGCTGCTAAGCTTACCGAAGTGCATTTTTCTCCCATATGCATTCTTGTCAACTAAATCTATAGCTAATAATTCTTCTCTGCCTGCTCGTTTATCCTTACCAAAACACAAAGAGAAATACAATTCCCAAAGCTCCTGCTAACCTCCTTTGCCAGTCTTGAAAGGATGTTTAGGGGTTGAGAGTTTAGAGTGAGGCTACAGTGCAGCATCTATACAGCAAGACACACTCCCCTGCCTCGTTGTCCTCTAGAGTGATGGCTGAAGCAGGGCTGGTAGAGCCATCAGGCTTGCACAGAACTGATTGTGCTGGTTTGAGGCTAGTTGGAATATTTTATTGGAGAAAATTATAGTCTGTGGAAAGCAAACAGTGGTGATGAGGCTTGCTGAGATGGATAAGAACAAGAACACAAACATAGGTAAGACACACACACAGAGTCTCGTTCTCTCTAGCTGCTGCCGTGGTCTGGACCTCTCTGCTAACCTAGCTAACCACTTTCCTTCTAACCACCTTGGCCCATCCTCCAGACTCACCTTGCACGTAAGGCAGACCCTGGGGTAAGGTAGAGGGGTGGGAAGAAGGTGGAAGGGTGGTTGGGAGCCCCTGCTGGGTACTCTCATTGCTGGGAGGGGAGTTGTGTTTCTGTATTACCTTTAAATTGTCTATGTAACTATTCCTGTCTATTGTGTCTATCTCTGCTTGTACATTGTGCTGAGCTGTAAGTAGAGCTCCAGTCCTTACCTTCCAGCCAGTTGAGTCTAGTCTGGGTGAGTTTACAAAGTGGGGTGGGGGGGTGGGAGGCAAGGAACTCCCAAACCATCACACCGATGAACTCAAACTCAGTTGGAGCCAACAGCATCTCTGCAGCACACCACATCAACGAGAAGGACAAAACTGCTAGACCTTTGATGTCCAGCACTTCGGACTATAAACAAGCCTGATTTAAAGGACAGACAGGAGGCAACCTCTCCTTCAATGTATTCATCCATCTCCCTCTGTCCCCGTCGTGCCACTCATGCGGTACGAAGCAGGTGGAAATTATTCACGGTTCCCTGCTGGGGATTCCCCTGGCAAATGTAAGGGCGGATTAGCCTGCTCAGGAGCTGTCTTCCCTGCAGTTCCTGGGCCGAGGAGCACAGCTAGCAGAGACTGCCAAAATACGCTTGGTGTCAGCTTACAGCTCTTGGGGGAGGCTTCCTAATTGCCATAAATTAGCTGCTATTACCTGACGTTCAGTGGAGGATCAAGGAACTTTGACTTGCTGGCTCTCAGTCTGCCCTCTCTTAGACAGTGCAAAAGACATCTTCACTTCGCCAGGTGTCCTCTACCAGCTGGCCAATGGAGCAAGAAGCAGAGCCCAGTCCTCCCTCTAGGGTACAGCCAGTCGGGCCAGGGCGCCAAGGTGAAGACCAAGATTACAGCCATATTATCACTCTTGCTCCAAAACCTCCTGCTGCTGTGGCACTGCGAGACCCTGTGCCACTGCCAATATGAATTTGATCCACATTTTCTGTTTTAGTGGTCAGCCACCTTTTCACGTGCTGTGCACATCCAAAATGGCAGGCAATATATTGCCAGCCAAAAAAAAAGATCACATAGATACAGCAGGAGTAAAAAAACCCATGTAAATAGATATAGCAGGAGTGAAAAACCATGTAAATAGATACAACAGGAGTGAAAAACCATGTAAATAGATACAACAGGAGTAAAAAACCATGTAAATAGATATAACAGGAGTAAAAAACCATGCCAATAGGCACATGACCAAATTCTGCCTTTTGTCTCACACCCATAGCACTGAAAGGAAGCAAAAGGCCAGTTGCTGCCCTGACGTAAACAAACACTGACTGAGGTACAGCTCCTATTTACACACAGGCTGAACTTGATTAGCCCTGCAGCTGTGTAAGTGTAATCCAGCACAGCATCAGAAACTACTTTCACATGCTCTGCATAATCCAAAGGCAAACATGTCTTTGTGGCTCACAGAAACGCAGGCAATCGAGTCCATCACTTTGGCACAGGCTTGGCTGCAGATCCTGAAAGTCTGTGGAAATCATTGTTTCTACATCCCTAATCTGTAGAGCTATGTGGGACTAATATTTGCAGGTTCTTACAGCTTACTCTGTACACAGAGAAATCTGTTTTTCACAAGGACAATGATCTAGGAGCTCCTGTTGATTTTAAGTAGTGGTTAGCACTTCTGGAAAAGCTCCTTAGGCTTCACTGTACTGCTTTAGGTAGTCAGACCATCAGCTCCTTTCCCCTGTGTTTGTAGAAATCTTTCTCTAGGAGTCATTTAAAACAAACCAAAACCAAACCAAACCAAAACAAGACAAGACAAAACAAAACAAAAAACCAAACCAAATTATATTAAAAAATCTTTTCTGTTGTTGTTGTTTAAAAAAACAAATAAAAAACCCAACCAAATTAAAAAACAACCAGGAAATACTCAGTAGTGAGTGGAAGACAATTTAGGGCTTACATTTGCAAGATCTACAAAGACACTGGAGATTTTTATTCTGTGCTCCACTAGCTATCCACCAGTATACCAATCATCCTCACCTCCAAGAAAAACAAGCAAAGGAAACAACCCCACAACAGGAAGAAAGGGCCAAAATGGGAGGACAGTGTGGCATTAACATTTCCTACCTCCTTTGCCAGTGTCAGAAATAGAAGCAGTTACTCACAGAAGACACACAAGTGTAATTTCAGGTAGCTTTCCAAAGTAGAAAAGAGATCTATTCCAATCTACTTCTTTCAGCTACCTGTGGTCCTAGAAGAAGCTTTGATGCCTCCGGATTGAGAGGGGACTGCATGATCTTCCACCTGCGCCAAGTGGCCCCACACCAGCACAGTCAGGCGATGCTGCTGCCCTTGCAGAAGCAGACAGCACATAAGATCATTTCCCAAAGTACCTCATCTGCACCTAATCCTTAGAATATTTTAAAAATAACAACTTTCAAAGTGGGAATTCAGCACAGGGGACACCTTTCCTTAGACCTTCCTACATGCAGATCCAATGCTTTCCTACCAAAAAATATAAGGAATAGCATGAAGATGATTTGGCGGCAAAGCTATTTCTGATCTCTTGTAGCCTGAGTAACTGAAAGGGGCCAGAGGTACATTCTCAGTGGTTTTACAGAAAGCTATCATTATGGAATAAAGCTGCTATTGGTGTCTTATAATCTTTTGTTAACTAATCCTGAAGGCACTGTGCTGTGACTTTAAATAGTGTAGAAATATCTATTACTGTATCTATCTACCTATATCTATGTATCATATATATATATATGTATATATAGTGTGTGTGTATATATATATACACACACAGTATATAGAACCATAGAATCATAGAATCATAGAATCATAGAATCATAGAATCATAGAATCATAGAATCATAGAATGGTGAGGTTGGAAGTGAACTCAAAGATCATCCAGTTCCAACCCCCTGCCAGAGGCAGGGACACCTCCCACTAGCACAGGTCACTCAAGGCCTCATCCAACCTGGCTTGAACACCTCCAGGGAGGGAGCAGCCACAACCTCCCTGGGCAACCTGTGCCAGTGTCTCACCACCCTCACTGCAAACAACTTCCTCCTAACATCAGTTTAAATCTCCCCTCTGCCAGTTCAAACCCACTGCCCCTTGTCCTGGCATTGCAAGACCTTGTCAATAGTCCCTCCCCAGCCTTCCTGTAGCCCACTTCAGATCCTGGAAGGCCACTCCAAGGTCTCCTAGAAGCCTTCTCTTCTCCAGGCTGCAGAGCCCCAACTCCTTCAGCCTGTCCTCACAGCAGAGCTGCTGCAGCCCTCTCAGCATCTTCATGGCCTCCTCTGGACCTGCTCCAACAGTTCAATGTCCTTCCTTTATATATATAGAAAAAAATATTTTAAAATATCTATTACTATAATATAGAATACTAGTAATATATATACTCTATATACTAGTAATATAGAATTACTATAATATAGAATACTAGTAAGTAAAGGCTATGACTGAAAAGCCTTTGTATTTGGGAAACAAATGTGAAAGGAGTGAAAGACTTCACTTTCCTCATGTAACTCTGATTTGCAGATTTCGATACTGATTTTTTTAATCATTACATTTGAATAATATTGGGGTTTTGGTATCTAATATGCTGGTTTCGAGTAGGTTTAGCAAGTGTCTAATGAATCAGTATGTTCATCTCCTTTGTCTTCTAAGTGAGGACTCTTTTACTGCGGTGCAGCATCTTTTTGTTTTAACGCTGCTCTGCGGTGGATTGCCAGCTCATTAATTTTTCTGCTATAACACCCAAATCCCTTTGCTGATCAGTGTGCTGGATGATTGATTCCCTGCTCCCAGACTAATTTTTTACATTGGACTGCATTTACCATCTGGTAGATAAATCACCCAAAATGCTCCAATTCGGAGTCTGGTTCCAGTGATCCTCTTTGTTTGCTCAGCGAGCAGCACAAATATCACTTGCAAATGTGGAGGTTGTGTTCTCTCACCTGGACAACTCCTCTGTGTTGCAAGCAGAGGTTTTAACAAAGAGCACACAGATAATGATAAGCCTCTTCCCACATCATAAAGAAATCAAAATTACACAGCTGTTCTTTGTGTTTTCTAGCCAAAATTTTTGTTTCATCCCTCCCACAGTCCCTTGTTTCTCATGTGAAAGAGAGTATTCCTCCCAGCTCAGAACTCATTTTGCACATTGCAAGCACATAAAACTATTTTTTTGCAAAGGTGTAAACGGCCTCACAAAGAAAATAAAAGGACAGCCTTTCAGCTAAAAAGAGTAGAAGCATCATGAAATAAATTCACAGAATCATAGAATCAACCAGGCTGGAAGTGACCCCCAAGATCATCCAGCCCAACCTCTCACCCAGCCCTAGACAATCAACAAATGTCTTCGCAACACTTTGTTTTTTAAATAAATAAATAAATAGAGGTAGGTAGATAGATAGACAGATAGATAGATACATAGATAGATAGAAAGAGAGAGAGAGAGAGAGAGAGAGAGAGATAGATAGATAGATAGATAGAGAGAGAGAGATAGATAGAAAGAGAGAGATAGATAGAGAGCAAGACAGAGAGAGAGAGAAATCTCAATAGGAATCTGTATAGGATTCAATAGGAATCAATAGGAAATCAATAACCTCAATAGGAACCTGCCTATTTTATTTTCACTTTTATAACCTTGAAATGATACTTTCATAAAATTATACTTCCAATCAAGACAGGGAAAAGGAATTCTGCCTCAGAGACTGGCCTAGGTAAACTTCAGTGAGAGGTGGATGATGAAGGAAAAGCTGCTGGATGGACACGGTGCCATCTGCACACCAGTGCACGTGGAGGTACTCTTGGGGGGGTTGCTCCCTGTATTTAGCTTTTTTAAGGATTTTCTGCTGCCCCTCTCTGCCCTGGAGAACCCACATGGCACAACAAACTGACCTCTGCCTCTCCCAGAGGGATCAGATAAAGGCAGCATACAACCAGAGTCAATACTAATTAGCAAAATGTAAACATTTAATTAGATCAACGCTTCCCTGAGATTTAGAACAAAGTGGCTACCTAGCCACAAATTTCTGTCAACGTTTCAATGGAAATAACTGTTGAAAACACTGAACTCAGTCAGCCAGCTAAAGACCCTATGTCTTGGTTGTGTGTTTTATGGACACCCGTGAGGATTAACTCACACTTTCCAAAGCAATCACTCGTGTAGAACACACATTTGAATAGACTATTGGGGGGCATCTTTCTGCATATGCACTGGCACCAGTACCTGGCCCATATAGACGAGGCCTTGAGTGACCTGTACTGGTGGGAGGTGTCCCTGCCTATGGCAGGGGGTTGGAACTAGATGATCCTTGAGGTCCCTTCCAACCTTACCATTCTATGATTCTATATCTCAAGCTTCCATGCTGCTTTTGTTAAGACCCTTGTTTGGTTTAAGGAAACTCAGCAGCTCCTGACAATGATTACCCAACCACTTGTCTTTTACAGTCACACATGAAACTGGATGTGAAATACTCTCTGAGTAGGAGAGCAAGTAAAACTCTTGTAAGGTACAAACTCCTCTCTGTGCTTCAGGTTGAAACAAGGGAGCAGTTTCTCTCCTCCTGCTGAACTCTGTGTGTTTATAGGCTTTCTGCAGTCATACACAAGTAAAGGTGGCAGCACAACTTCACTGAGGGCTGTTGTGTTCTTTGCCCATCATCACACGCAGCGCTCACACGAGCTGGTGCCCGAGACCGATTAAACTACTCGAAGCAGTTTTTGGTGGTCAGTAGGTGAGCACTGCAAGGTGTTGCACTCCTGAAGCTGACTGGAAATGTGTCACTCTGGGGAATAATCAGCGCTGGATCTAGGTTGAAGCAATTAGATCTGCTACGACGGAGCATTTCGTGTTCCTCTTGAACAGACCACAGCGATCTAGGGCGGACTGACTGGAATTTGCAGACCCAACCCTCCGCCGCGCCCGGCCACCCTCACTCGCCCCCATCTGCTTCCACATCGATCCAGCGACACTGGTGCAAAGCGGAGAAGATGCCCCCAGGCCTTTTCTTGAGGATCCCAGCTGTCACCTGCCAGCAAGTCTGGCAGCTGGAATGAGGCTGCCTATGGAGGCTTTGTGCCCAGGCACACACAGATCTCAGAAGGCCTCCAGATCAGACCTGAGAAGAACCATTTTATGTCCCAAACACACTTCTGCTCATTTGTCAAGAACACTGTAACCTGTCCTCCTCTTCAGCTGCGCTCCGTGGGATGCTCTGTGTCTCTTAGGAGAGCACAGAGAGTTTAGCACCTATTTAAGATACCCAGGAGCACAGCGAGGTCTCAGCCTGGTACAAACGGGCCAGGGGAGGAGCTGGCAGAAAACTCAGAGGAGCCAGGTCCCTTCAGAAAAACTACTGACGGTTCTGTTCTTCTTCTCTTTCATGTTCACATGTTTTCCTGCTGGTCTTAATTAGCACTATTTTTGAAGCTTGGATGAGGATCCTGCCAGCTTGAACACGGTTTTATAATGTGGGTGTTCCAAGACTGTAATTGCAACTACATTTATTTTTATGATGCAAAGTCAAAAGAGAGGTATTGCAAGGATTTAATTTTATTTTGAACCAGATCCTTTAAACACTGTTGCTGTAACACATGATCTATTACCAGAAAGCTCTTGTCTTTTCAGTCCTTATAAATTATCTACTATAATGAGAATTTAAATTATCCTAAAATAAATCCCTATCTGGTAGTCCAACGCCGCCTCCTCGCAAACTGCACTGTGACCAATGAGGCAGGTTTAGAGTAACTTAAAATAATTGAACATTGCTATCTGTGTAACATTAAAGTGCTCTCTTAACCAGAGAAAATCACATCAGCAATAGCTATGCAAATGCAGGCAAAGCCTGGTCTGCTTCCCGGCTGCCGTTCGGCCAGGTTTAGGGATCTAACTGGGTCAGCAAGAATAGAACTCTTCAAGGTACTCCTCTAGCAAAGACCTTCACTGCCACCTTGCTCCTCACTCCAAAGAAGACAAAGGTTGACTGGTAAGAATCTCTAAGAGAATAAATAATTCCCTAATTTTGTTGTTTGTTTAAAAACAAACAAACAAAAACCCCCAAAAAACCCCATATGACCAACTATATGACAAATACTAACATATGACACATGACAAATACCAAATATGTAAACAACCAAAGGCTCCACTAGATACCAACCTAAGAATGCAAGATGAAATAATTCTGCTTTCAGATCCCTTTGTAACCATCTGTGAACTAAATCACAAGGGAGGGGATTCTGCCCCTTTGCTCTGCTCTCCTCAGACCCCACCTGCAGTCCTGTGTGCAGTTCTGGAGCCCTCAGCACAGGAAGGACATGGAAGTGTTGGAGTGGGTCCAGAGGAGGCCACCAAGATGCTCAGAGGGCTGTAGCAGCTCTGCTGTGAGGACAGGTTGAGAGAGTTGGGGCTCTGCAGCCTGGAGAGAAGGCTTCCAGGAGACCTTAGAGTAGCCTTCCAGGATCTGAAGGGGGCTCCAGGAAGGCTGGGGAGGGACTATTGACAAGGTTTTATAATGACAAGACAAGGGGCAATGGGTTTAAACTGGCACAGGGGAGATTTAGACTGGATGTTAGGAGGAAGTTGTTTGCAGTGAGGGTGGTGAGACACTGGCACAGGTTGCCCAGGGAGGTTGTGGCTGCTCCCTCCCTAGAGGTGTTCAAGGCCAGGTTGGAGGAGGCCTTGAGTGACCTGTGCTAGTGGGAGGTGTCCCTGCCTATGGCAGGGGGTTGGAATTAGATGATCCTTGAGGTCCCTTCCAACCTTACCATTCTATGATTCTATGATTCTAAATCAGAACTGAAGATACACTGTAGCTGTTCATCAAGACAAAGGGACAGATTTAAGGCTCTCTGGGAATCTTTAATTTCATCACATCACAAATTTGATTGCTGAACTTACTCCTAAGCAGATTTTGTCTTTATGTCTTTATCCTTTTCAGGAAGAAAAATACCACATTTTGCCAAAAAGATAGCTTCATAAAATAAAATTTACAATGAATTGATTTAGTCAGACAAGCCCTTCTCTACATACTTAGGAGTTCCACAAAATTCAATTCCACTCTCTTATACTCTTGCCAGTTTATCCTGTATTTCTAAATTGTTAGACTCATGGAATCATTCTGGTTGGAAAAGACCTCTAAGATCATCAAGTCCAGCCACTGACCTAACACTACCACGACCTGAAGTGCCATGTCCACACATTTTTTTGATACCTCCAGGGACTCCACCACCTCCTTGGGCAGCCTGTTCCAATGCTTGACCACTCTTCCAATGAAGAAAGTTTTCCTAATATCAAATTTAAACCTCCCCTCGCTCCATCTGAGGCCATTTCCTCTCATTCTATCACTTGACACTAAGGAGAAGGGACCAACCCCCACGGCACTATAACCATCTTTCAGGTGGTTGTGGAGAGACTTTCACAATGATCTAAGAATAAACGATAGCAGAGAGGATTCTTTAGTGTATAGCATCTTCCTGAATTTTCTTGGGAAGAATGACTTTTTAAGGAAGAATTTATGAAGAACTTCTTTGGTCTTCAGCTCTATCGAATACTAAAGACTGCCTAGAAAAAGACAGTCTTTCACCTCAAAAATGCCAACATGCCCTCAACTTTTGTCCCACAGCACCTGGAGGGACTTACCAAGGAGGATAAGCAGTCAGGATGAGTCAGAAGAATAGATCCTTTTCCAATACCCCTGGTGCTCAGCACTTTTTTCTCCCCCAAATGTTACCCTCCTGTTACTGTAGGACCTGCTGCCATTACCTGCTTTGTGGGTGCTTGCCAGAGTCTGACCACGGGCTGGCAAAGTCACAGGCACTTTCATCTGGCAGATCAATGGTGGAATGTGAGAATCTCTTTATAGAAAAAGGGTAAATTGAGCCTTCTGCCAATACCTTTGGGATTCTCTGCCTTCACACTTCTCTAATCAAAGACCTTGACCACAGCTTCTTTTATTTTTTTCCAAGTCCAAGTAAATATTAACTTTCTCCTTTATCCAGTCTACTGCCAGCTCTAGAAGAAAACCAGCAGGCTCTAAGTGCAAAATACTTATCCTTACATCAATAGCAAGAAAAGGCCCAGACTTCTTGTTTTCCCTTCAACAGGAATTATCAGAGAGGTCTCATTTCCTTGGCAATATTTTTTCACACCAAGCAGTGCTCCTCTTTTCCCCTTTCCAAAAAATGATAAAGAAATTGGATTCAATCCAGTCAAGCCTTGAATGCTCCATCATGCTACCAGTTCCCACTAGTGACAATGATGGAGTGACTCCAGGTACCAGATGATTTTCTGCTATTCTGACACTTTTCAATTCTACTTTAATTACCTTTCAGCTCTTTGACCAGCATAAGAATCTATAATGCAAGGACATTTCATGCTAGCTAATTACACTAAAGGGCAACAAGTACGTGCATGCTATTGTCTGGGCTTTAGTTTCTCTTTTTAATAATTGCTTTTACTTTTTACTTAGAACTGATTTATACTCACACCTTATGATAGTTTCTTGAAGTGATATATAACCTGGCTGAGTTCAGATTATTTACTTCAGGAGTTCAATTGGCACAAACAGATATCAGAGTTTATCTGACTCAACTGCTATAATTCATTTACAGGAATGTAAGTCATAAGATCTTAGATGAAACAACCAGCTAGTCTAGTCTCATCTGTGGTCTCAGATCAAGTTTACCTATGCAAACAAAAAAAGATGTGTACTTTTTAGAACATTTAGGCTGTACCTGAAGCTGGACCTCTCCTCCATACCTTGCTTTTACATTCTTGCCGGTGTGGCTGCCTATCTTAAACCAAATTATTTTGGCTTTATGCAACTTAGAATGATACCAAAAAAACCCCTCACCCACTTAATCTTCACAAAACCCACAAAGGGTATGTCTGTTCCAGCTGATAAGCATGGATCAAAGCCAGTCTTGAGGCCACATCTCATTCTGGTTCAGAGACTCCCCACCGAGCCTAGGCACAAACCAAGGTCAAGCTCAACAGACCAGCAGTGCCTGAGGTTTATGTTCTCCCAAATCCATCCTCGCATCTGCCACGTGGATTGGGCACAGGCATGCTCAGTGGAGCTATGTGTTTGTCTTCAGTTCTTCCCCATCACAGCAGTTACAGGTTGGACTCAAGCTTCAAACAACACACAACCCTAGAGTGACAGAAAGTGCACATACTCATTTTGTCCATAAACTGAAGACTTCACCTCAAGTGTGGATGTACCAGGTGTGAATCGCTTTAGACCTCTCCTTATTGTCAAAGTTTCAGCTACTACAGCTCACACACCACAGGGAACATGCTTAAAGCAGTGACAGTTCATCCTGGTTGGAACCCTAAAGCTGTAATTTGCCACTAAATACAGAGAGCAGTTTTGAGAGTGTGCCTTCTTCTTGCTACTGACATATCTTAGATACTTCTGAGAAAGAAATTCATGCACAAGTGATTGAATAATCATCTCCCTAGGAAAGTGTTTCCTCAGGCACTGAGAACTTGTGCCCCAAATGTTGTGTTTCTAACCATACCATACTCTTGTTCATCTAGGGTTTGAGCACTTCCTGTATTCTCAGTGTCTCATTCTGCAATGTCAAACTTTTTCAGAAGGAAGCAGAGTTAGCAAAGGCAAGGGCAATGTTTGTGCAGAGAGGGTGTCCTGCACAGGCAAAGGATTCCAGGTACTCTCCTGCTTTGCTTTAGAATCATAGAATGGTAAGGTTGGAAGGGACATGAAAGCTCATCCAGTTCCAACCCCCTGCCACAGGCAGGGATACCTCCCACTAGAACAGGTCACTTAAGGCTTCATCCAACCTGGCCTTGAACACCTCCAGGGAGGGAGCAGCCACAACCTCCCTGGGCAACCTGTGCCAGTGTCTCACCACCCTCACTGCAAACAACTTCCTCCTAACATCCAGTCTAAATCTCCCCTCTGCCAGTTTAAACCCATTGCCCCTTGTCCTGTCATTGCAAGACCTTGTCAATAATCCCTCCTCAGACCTAGATTCAGCCTCCATGACCCCAGATTTTGCCTTTTCCTGTCATTTTTACAAGTGGTCAAACACTGAACAAGAGCACACCACTGGTGACCCACAAACAAAATGCAGAAGATAGGTTCTTAATTTCTAGTTCTGGATTACAGCAGCCAGGAGTATGTTATCTGCACCATACCAAGCTGCTACACAACAAGACTTGATCAGATTATTTTTTTATTTTTTTTTAAATGTGCATGCTATGACTGTTCTGCTAGCACTGGTATCCAGCAATAGTAAGCTTGAGGCATCTCTGCCACAGGATCTGGAGGACAGACTCAAAGGCATATAACAAACTAATGGAAACAAAGTCCCTAACAGAACAGCCCCCGTTGCACATCAGGGATGTAGGGTAACAACTTCATCAGGAAATGCCAAAGGAAAAAGGCTTGCAGATTCTGAATGAGATCACATTCATTGACAGTAGAAAGCTGAAGAATGAGACAAAAAGAGTTATTATTTTTCTTTGGCACCACATTCACTTCCAGTGATGCTTCAAATGCATTGTTCACTCTTTGGGTGTGCAGCAATAAATAATTTATATATGGTTTGTTTTCTGTTGTTATGCTACACAGACTTATGATGATGCTGCTGGACATTTCTGCTTTATCTGCATTTAAACCAGATCTCCCCTTGCTTGTCTTGCTTGTCCTGTGCCCTTCCCAACTCTCCTTGTTCTAAAGCTCAGTTCACACACATGAAAAAGGCATGCTTTGAAAATAAAAGCCTATGATGTTGCCAGTCCTTGCTGCCAGTGTCCATCCTCTGTGACCTGATTCCATTCTCACATGTGTATTTTTTCTCATACCGCTTTCTTCTGCTCGTGTACTTTCTACTCCCATCCCTCTTCAGGTCCCACTCCTGTTCAAAATTCAGATGCTTTTAACCCTGGTAATGATGTCTACCCCTCCCTTCTTGCCCTAATACATTTTCAAACATCAAAACACGTGAATTTTGATCATGCTTGCTGTACTCCCATTGGCTTACCATATTCTTTGCTTCATCTCCTTTTTCTACTGTTTCCACATTCTCTATTTGTCTAATTTAATCCATGAGTTACTCGAGGGCAGAAATCATTTCTCTAAAGAATACTGAAAGTTAAGATAATGTATATATGCTGAAGAATGGATCCACTACAGCTTTCTCTGTTGTTCTGTCTAAAAATTTACAAGCTTTTTGACAGCTTGTACTTTCATGCTCAATAAAGAGCCTGACACAGACTCAGCCAATCATAGGATACTTTCCTTTATCCCTCTATCCTCTTCCTCTCCCTAATCAGCAATTTCCTGCTACTTTTATCTACAACCCACATCAGACATGTTATGACTGTGCAAAACAAAAGCATTTGCCCCCCTTGGAAGTTGAATTCCATGAAAGAGGTGTCCTTCGTTTTTCCCTGACCTCACTCAGTTCTCAGTAAGAAGTAATTTTATCTTTACTCACTTAACTCAAAGGGCATCTAAGAAACCAGGGGCTGTGCATGGCCTGTGAGACTTACAGGAGGTGTGCAGAATTGTCCCAAGCAAGCATATTTCAGTACATGAAGGGACAGCATGCTGCAAGGCTTACCAACAGAAACCTATCCCTGTTAATTGAAATCTCAGGCATACAAACACAAAGCAAAGCACAGAGCAGTATCTCCTGTTACATCTGTGTACCTCTCAGCAAGATCTTCAGTGTTTGGACAGTTACAATCAAATTGCAACCCCTGTAGCTGCCACATATGTGACCAGAACACATCACAGAATCACAGAAAACACCTGGATGGAAGAGACCTCAAAGATAATCCAGTCTGTATTTTGACCCAGCACTGAAGGGTCAGTACCTGTACTGACCTGTAGATCACAACTTTATTAAGGACACAACTGTATTATAGCCTGAGCACAGAAGCAAGCATCACACCACACTACTGATGATACCCAACCAAGCCCTGGGCTGCAGAAAGAGCAGTGTGGGCAGTAGGGCAAGGGAGGGGATTCTGCCCCTTTGCTCTGCTCTCCTCAGACCCCACCTGGAGTCCTGTGTGCAGTTCTGGAGCCCCCAGCACAGGAAAGACATGGAAGTGTTGGAGACAGTCCAGAGGAGACCATGAAGATGCTCAGAGGGCTGCAGCAGCTCTGCTGTGAGGACAGGCTGAGAGAGTTGGGGCT
>VWZE01025091.1:0-10949 GCA_013396675.1 Eubucco bourcierii | reverse complement strand
CCCCCCCCCCCCATTTTTCCTGGTCATCTTCTGTACCCAAAATTTGAACTGACACCTACCTAAAGCTGCCACCTCCAGCATTTGCACCACGGATAATGTAAACAAGGATCTCCAGTGTGCAATCCTGTGGTATTCTCATATTCTGACAATACTGAGTGTGAAATCAACAGAGTCAAGAAAGCCCAGACGGTACTGCCTGTGTCATTTAGTTTCATATGTAGCTCATTAGCTATTAAATTTTGTATTTTATTACCTGGCATTAAAATTCTTTTTCAGCATCACAGAATTCCTGCTGTATTATTCTCAAGTGCTTCAGCAATCAAATGTGTGGTCCAGGATTTAGAATGAGGCCACTGTTGTGGAGTCTCCCTGTCTGGAGACGTTCAAAATCCACTATGGATGTGTGATCTGGTATAGGTGATCCTGCTCTGCAAGGGGATTGGACCGGATGATCTTGTGAGGTCCCTTCCAGCCCCTGACATTCTGTGATTCTGTGACATAGGAGCCTATCCAGCAGACCCTGCACAGGTTTGTCTTGTGACACTCACCCCTCTGCCATGCAAACATCATTTTGGAGAAGTTTGCTTGCCCGAAAGGCTCTTTGCTGAACAGAGAGTGTTTAGCACAGTACTCTCTTGCTCCTTGCAGTACAGAACTTAATATGTGGCACCAGTCTCAGATCAATATTTACCCTCTGTTAAAGTTTCACGTGTCTAACTTTTGGTCCAGAGGCTTGATCAAGTTATTCAAGTACTTAACACCTCTCAAAGCTAGAAAAAAAGATCATTTGGGTCAAATCGAATTTGCTGGTACAGTAATGAGGACAGAGTGATGGCAAGAGCTCAGGAAAGCCAAATTTGCTACTGCTGCTCCTAGGCAGCAGGAAAGAGAAGGCTGGTGGCTCAGGGCCTCTCCCCAGCAGCCATCCAGGCTCTGGGCCAAGCAGCACAGACACTGGAGCAGTGACCATTTTGCTGGCTCCTCAGTGCCCTGTTGCCCTATGCAGCAGTGTCATAAAGCTACCCCAATTCCTCACCAGTTTTTGAGGCAGCAACACATTCAGGCTAGTTACTCTTGAGAAGCTGAGATCTCCTTCCCTTTGCCACTCTGGTTTGTATCTTACACATCACACCTGTGGTTCATTCCTCTGTTTCCCTCCTTTATCTTCTAATTTTTCCAGATGTTTACCTACATCTTTTGTCTTCCCTAATTTTCTGCTCTTTCTTTTTCCATTCATCACGGTACCAGATCTGCTTCTCCTCTTGCAGCTGTTTTGCCTTCCCTTTCTCAGAATAAATTTATTCAGCTGAAAGGCACTATGAAAAGCCCAATTTGGTCAATAAGATGATCTGTAAGAACCAAGTTAAAGGTACATTTTCTTTTTTCACTGAATTTCCTGCCCCAATATTCCCCCAAATCAAGAAATATTATTGAACCCATTTTGCTACCGGAAAAAACAGGGCACCAAGAGGGATTCTTTTTTTTTTCTCTCAGTGACAGCCACAGAACACAAAGGATTCTGTAGCAATGGCAAAACAAAACCTGCACTTTCTAACCACAGTTTCAAACTGTGCCTACAGGAAGGCTGGGGAGGGACTATTGACAAGGTCTGGGAATGACAGGACAAGGGCAATGGGTTTGAAGTGGCAGAGGGGAGATTGAAAGTGGGTGTTAGGAGGAAGTTATTCGCAGTGAGGGTGGTGAGACACTGGCACAGGTTGCCCAGGGAGGTTGTGGCTGCTCCCTCCCTGGAGGTGTTCAAGGCCAGGTTGGAGGAGGCCTTGAGTGACCTGTACTAGTGGGAGGTGTCCCTGCCGTAGGCAGGGGGTCGGAACTAGATGATCCTTGAGGTCCCTTCCAACCTTACCATCCTATGATTCCATGAAACACAAGCTTCCCCAGTGTGCTTTGGCTCTTCCCAACACTAACACCTTCTGCTGACTTTTATGCAGAGTGGTGGTAGAGCAGTAGTGGAAGCTTCAAGAGGTTCTCAGGACTCATACAAATACGTTTTTCCATATAATTTGTTCCAAACATTTTTTCTCTTTTCTTGGCTGATGCAATAAAATGTGAGCTGTCTTTTAACACCTTCACATAGTTAGATTTTTTAATCTTTCCTCATTAATCAATACTTCAGCACATTCGTCAGTTTGTTACTCTTTTCTAATTTGTTGACATCTTTCTTTTACTCAAACACTTCCAAACTCTAACTGCTGATAAGTGAAAGTGATTTCCAGCTGGATATAAATGCTTTTCTTGCTTATTGATCAGACTATTTAAATTCTTTGTTAGCAGGACCCTAGTCAATCCTATTCAGACTGCAGCTAATTCACTGCACAGTAATCCACATGTGCCCAGGTGTACCAGCAAGGTACCTTATTTAGTTCCACAGTTCTTCCACTGCATCAGTAAAATAATGCTGACTTTTCAGTCCTGCTTTTAGGTTTTGACATTCTCAGAGGCAAAAATACAGTCTGTTTCACTGAACTGGAGCTGCATGGCCCCGACAGCTGCCTATATTATGAATCAGATGGGTGTTCAGTTTGCTGTAGGTGTAATCTTCAGTTAATGAGTGCCAACTATGCCCCTTGCTTTGAGGATCCCCTTCCAGTTGTTATCCTCAATTCTTAACCAAAATGTAAAAGCAGATTAAAGAGTGGCAGCTTTTATCCTGCATTTAATTGTCCCCAATGACTGGGTTTGGTAATACATTATATAGTAAGATATTCTCAAGCATTTTTGTCAAGGGGCTCTGTAACTTCAATTTTATTTTGCTTTAATTTTTGCTGCCAAGCCACACTGATGGATGCAGAACACAGCTTCCACACTGCTGGATGCAGCAGCAGCTTCCACACTGCTGGATGCAGCAGCAGCTTCCACACTGCTGGATGCAGCACACAGCTTCCACACTGCTGGATGCAGCAGCAGCTTCCACACTGCTGGATGCAGCATGCAGCTTGTCAGCCCACCAAAGATCACGTTGGGTGATTCTGTGCTCCACAACCTCCCTGAAGGTGTTCAAGGCCAGGTTGGATGAGGCCTTGAGTGACCTGTGCTAGTGAGAGGTGTCCCTGCCTATGGCAGGGGGTTGGAACTGAATGATCCTTGAGGTCCCTTCCAACCTTACCATTCTATGATTCTATAAGTGACAGCTGTTGCACCTTGGTGAGGGTGCACCTGGAAATGTGGCACCTCTGACTGATGCACAATGATGGCTTTGCAGTGAACTAGGATAATTTGGCAATGGCTGGCCCATTTGTGTTTTGGTTTTTTGTTGGTTTTTTTTAAATCTAGCTGTGCCAAGCATTTCCCATCCATTGTACTAAGGGTCTGAATTCGCCCTCTGTCTTTTTGATAGTGTGATTTAATAAGTTGTCCTCTAATACCAGTAGTGAAATTTCTGCTTGGAGGGATAGAGATGAATATCACTTTTTTGGAAACAGATCAGATCTCTTGACTTACTCTAATCACATGACTTGTTCGTATGCATCAGTGTCTCCTCTTTTGGCTTCCCCTCAAGAAACTTTATGCCTCTTCCCCTAGATGGATGTATTGTGATGATCATTCATCTGCTCAAAGACTACCTGCTTCCACCAGATTAAAAGTACTTTCTGTTTAAAGACTGAGCTCCATCTGCAGGATATTCCCACAACAGCTCTGCTGGGTTGTGATGGCCAAGTGCTGCTTTCCAAGCTTCCATGGCCATCAGGAGGTTGCAGAACTTTTCTGGGCTGCTCTTCCACCTGACTTGGACACAGATGACTGTGCCATAGGACTGAAACCTCATCACCAAACTGCCTAAATATCTGGAGTCTCTGTTGGTTCAGTAAGGCTTGGAGTATAGTATCAATTACACACAGCTTTTAAATATGTAACTGTTGTCTCTACCCCAGGATGCTTCTAAGCTCGTAAGGTTCAAATAGGTCCTTCTCCCTGCCTCGGGATATGCTTTTTGTGTCGGGAACTGACACTAATTGCTTGTAAGTAGGGAGCAAGCTTAATTGGCTGAAATATATCAATCAATATGAAAGCACTGGCTAAAACTATTAAGAGAGATGCACTAAATCTTACATAGAGAGAAATTATTTGACTGCCCTGCAGCCCCAAGAGATGCAATGAAATGTTATTTATATTGGATTATTTCCTCCCTCCCCGAAAGACATAATGTCATAGATACCAATATGAGTCATAGTTAACTTTCAGAGTATCATTAATCCCTTTGTTCTTCATCAGGTCATGCATGCTCTTGGTACTTGAGATGATGAAAGGAGTTTTACTTCACAAGAGCCTGAACTTGCTACACTCCTTGCTTTTACAGTGGGAGAAATGGAATTGCAACAGAGCCACAAAACCTGTAGATTGCTCCAAAAAGACTTATTTTTACCACTTTCTATGCCCAGTAGTGTAATCTGTAGTGGACTTCTTGTTGGCACAGCTCTGGATATTTATATCTGAACATGAGTCAGCAGTGTGCCCAGGTGGCCAAGAAGGCCAATGGCATCCTGGCCTGCATCAGGAATAGTGTGGCCAGCAGGAGCAGGGAGGTCATTCTCCCCTTGTACTCTGCACTGGTCAGGCCACACCTCGAGTACTGTGTCCAGTTCTGGGCCCCTCAATTTAGGAAGGACATTGAGGTACTTGAACGTGTCCAGAGAAGGGCAACGAGGCTGGGGAGAGGCCTGGAGCACAAGCCCTATGAGGAGAGGCTGAGGGAGCTGGGACTGTTTAGCCTGGAGAAGAGGAGGNGGAGGCGTTCAAGGCACGTTTGGACATGGCACTTAGTGCCATGGTCTAATCTTGAGGGTTGTGGTGATGGGTTGGACTTGATGATCTCTGAGGTCTCTTCCAACCCTTGCGATACTGTGATACTGTGATACTGTGATATTCCTTCTGGAATAGCATGACACGACTCTGACTGTCGTGTGGAGCTGGACAATAGGATTGCTACTGAAGGGAAGAAAGGAAGCGTTCTGAACCGGGGTCTGAATTTCAATCTGCACACAATGAACTTCCACATGAAGGCTGAGGGGAAATGAAATACAGCCTGCTTTTATTAGCTGAGTTTAAATTTATTGGGGCATCTTTTTAATCTTGTATTGCTCAGTGACCAGTGTCACCAAGAGAACTGATTTCTAAAAGAATGTTTAAGTGGATGTTTAAGGCAAGGGAGTGCACTATCAGCAAGTTTGCTGGTGCCACAGAACTGGGAAGAGTGAGCGACACACCTGGAGCCTGTGCTGCCATTCAGTGAGAGCTGGGCAGGCTGGAGAGCTGGGCAGGGAGAAATGTAATGAACTACGACAAGGGCAAGCATAGAGTCTTGCATCTGGGAAAGAAAAACTCCATGTACCAGTATGGGTTGGGAACAGGTTGCCCAGAGAGGTTGTGGAGTCTCCTCTGGAGACATTCAGAATCCACCTGGGCACGTTCCTGTGTGACCTGCTCTGGGTGATCCTGCTCTGGCAGGGCAGTTGAGCTAGATGAACCAAGAAGATCCTTCCAACCCCTAACAATCTGTGATTCCTTGAATTGTTGGTAATGATGGTAGCATCTAACTGGCTTTTAAGGCTCCAGAGAGGTTTCTGTTTATTTGGCATAATGTTTTAAACTGAGTAAGAGGTATACCACTGTTTGGGTTTTGTTTGTTTTTTTTTTTTAATTCTGTGTGTTATCTCTGTCACTTGAGATGTTTGAGATGTGCAACAATTATATTCTCCACCATAAATTTCTAAATCTTAGTGTGCAGGGAATTACATTTTCAGATAGATAGATTAGATGTATTGGTTCCAGTACTCCCAGATAGGCACCTGGCTTGCACCACTGTGGATAAGGAGGCTATTGCTTAAAATAACTTCCTGTACATATCATCCTTTCACATTATACCCACTTTTAGTAAGAATCTATCCCTGTGAACAAATGGTGGAAGGGCTGTTGAAGTGTCCTTGTGCTGTACAATATCACAGTTCCTCCGGCATAACTGCTGCTAGGCTGAGCTCAGAGCCAAATATGATCAGCGGAACCGAGGAGAAAATGTTTAAGCTGTTCTCACATTAGGAAACAAGGTGCTTTGAATCTGGCCTGCAGAGTGCATATGCAATCCTTCATAGCCTCAGCACACATGAGGCTCCCAACCCACCAGGATGCTTTTCTTGATCCAAATCTCCACTTCCCCTTCCAGGACAAGACCCATATGTTGAGGTTATGCGGCTCACCCACTCACAAATGTGAAGAGGAGAGAGGCTTGCTGAGAACCAAAAAAGACAAATCAATGAGTATGTCTTGAAGATGGATTTGGTGTCCTCCTTTCTCTATGTACCATGAGCCAGGATTAAAATCCAACTTCTATTTGCCTTCTGGGAACCTGCAGTACCCAGAGCTGTCAAACCCACATCCTTCACTGCCTTTCTGCAAGCTCTCCCTGCAAGGCAGATGGTGGACCAGGAAGGAAAAAAAACAAACCAGCAGCCACTCAGGCTTGCAGCTTTGGAGTTGGGAAGAGTCTGAAAGCTCCTTGACAGGTAGCTCAACAGACCTCCCAACTCGTCTGAGGTGCTGGCCACGGCAAGGCTGGCACAGCAAAAAGCACTGCAGCTGGTGCTTACCAGAGCCACCAGTTTGGACAAATTAGGAGAGAAATGGATTTGTCATATCCCTGACTTATTTTCATTTGTGATTGAAATGAAACACGCTGAACTGTGAAGAACATTGTAGTCATAGTGATGATGGACAGCAAAAGTGAACACGAGGGTGTATTTGGTTAGAAAACTGTTGCTGTACATGGGTGAGATTCACTGACTGACTCCTCTAGGCAAGAAGCACTCTTCTGAAATATCACTGTCTTGGTGGCTTGGGTTTTTGGTTTGGTTTTTTTTGGTGGTTTTCTGTCTGTATTATTCTCAGATTAAAAGGTTTCAATTTCCAGCATCTCCTCTAACCAATGCTTATGTGCATTTAGCTTTATGTTAAAAAAAAAAAAAACAACAACAAACAACAAAACTGAAACAAAACCAAACAAAAACCACCAAACCCCACACAAAACCAAAACAAAAACCTCAACTACCCATTTGAAAAAATAAAAAAACCAAAAAACCAAACCCCACCACATTTCCCTTAAGTATTTAGATGCTGAGTTGAAAAGGAGCTTACAAATACCTCTGATACATAACTAACAATCCCATCTCATTCTATCAGATGTACTTGGACACCTAAGAAGAGAACAAAGGAGCTGATTTACTGCAGTTTCTCTAAAGACTGCTGTGAGAGGAACAGGAAAAACAAAATTCTTCTGTTAATTTACAGTATCTTGGAGGAACGTGCAAGATGTCTTGAGAAGAAAGGATTAGAAGTGAGATACATTTTTAACAAACTCATTTTTATTTTTGGCTCCAAAAGTTCTTATTTTCATGGCTAGAGAAATGAACAGAAACCTCGAATGCTGAAAAGGCATTTTTTCCACAAGGGGAGAGAAAGAAAATAATCCAGCACTACAACAGCAGAATGCTATTTCAAATCTTTTATTTTATTATCAGTTTGATCTGACTAATGAGATACAGCAAGAGTTTTGCTAGGAAATAGATAATCTCTTTAATATTATGAAAAAATGTAATTAGACAGGGAAATTTAATATGAAATTCAGAGAAATCTAATCGGAAGCTACCAAAAATAGGTTCTTGTTAGATGTAGGCTGTAAGACATGCCATAAATTCATTGACTTGCAAGATGCAAAAGGCAAGAAAAAGCCTTTTTGCATTTGGAGATTCTGTACTGCCACATCAATGCTCTGGCCAGATGCAGACCAGGATCTACTAACCACTATTTGTAGTGTACAGAGTGCATACTAAAACTCAAACTGCTTCAGAAAAGCTCATCTTAGAAGAGTACAATCATAGAATCATAGAATGGGAAGGTTGGAAGGGACCTCAAGGGTCATCCAGTTCCAACCCCCTGCCATAGGCAGGGACACCTCCCACTAGCACAGCTCACTCAAGGCCTCCTCCAACCTGACCTTGAACCCCCCCAGGGAGGGAGCAGCCACAACCTCCCTGGGCAACCTGTGCCAGTGTCTCACCACCCTCACTGCAAACAACTTCCTCCTAACATCCAGTTTCAATCTCCCCTCTGCCACTTCAAACCCACTGCCCCTTGTGCTGTCATTGCAAGACCTTGTCAATAGTCCCACCCCTGCCTTCCTGTGGCCCCCTTCAGATGCTGGAAGGCTACTCTAATGTCTCCTGAAAGCCTTCTCTTCTCCAGGCTGCAGAGCTCCAACTCTCTCAGCCTGTCCTCACAGCAGAGCTGCTGCAGCCCTCTGAGCATCTTCATGGTCTCCTCTGGACTGTCTCCAACAGTTCCATGTCCTTCCTGTGCTGGGGGCTCCAGAACTGCACACAGGACTGCAGGTGGGGTCTGAGTAAAGCAGAGCAAAGGGGCACAATCCCCTCCCTTGCCCTGCTGCCCACACTGCTCTTGCTGCAGCCCAGGCCCTGGTGGTGTTAGGTCAATGGCTGGACCTGACCTAGATGTTACGTGTTAGGATAGTTGGACTTGATGATCTTTAAGGTCTTTTCCAACTGTAATGATTCTATGAGTCTGTGATACAGGACTCTCTGCCTGCCCTTGCTGAACTTCATGCCAAGCACTCCAGCCTGCACAGCTGACTGGCTGCCAGCCTTCTGCTGTGTCAGCCACTCCTCCCAGCCATGTATCAGCATGAACAGGGATTTTCCACTTGCCTGTAGAGTATCGCCTTGGATCACTGCTCCCTTTCTTTATCTTTCTCTCCTTCTGCCCTTGAACTTTTGAGTTGTTTGGCTCAAATGCTGAAGTTTATTTATTATTTATCTTAGCACTTTGGGAAAGAAGCATGGCCTTTTATTCAAACACTTGAAAAACAACACGAAAACATCTCAAGCAGAAATCAATGTCTTGTTTTTACCACTTTTGGGGTGTTTTGGCCTTTCAGAATTTTAGCAGAGCACTCCCTGCAATTGCCACTGTAGTTCAGCAGCTCTCCCTTCACAACACCAGTACCACATCTGAAATAGTTTTTAATCTATGCCTAACATTTCAGGGAGCAAATTACCCCACGGATAGAAAGATCTGATCTTAGACTTGACAAAGTACTCTGTGGGATGCCAAAGTCCTGCCAATGGGCAGCATGATCCATCTTTTTCTCCATGCATTAACTCTCTTCTCAGATGTGTGCCAGGCTGTGACAGAAACACAAACGTTTTTCTGATAAAAGCTTATGCAAAAGCTCTTGAGGTTCTACTTTTCTGAGCAGATTTGAACCTTATTAAGCTCTTATACAGGAGCTAAATATGTTATTTAATACCTGTATTAAGATAACCTCATCTTGAATGCTGCTCTTGAATGTTGCTTATCAGCTTCAGGTAATTTTGAGTTATTAATTATATGCTATGAGTTATTAATCATATGATACTTTTGACATAATACGCAAGTTAAAAGTACAGCAAGACCAGAGAATTAGAAAGAAATTCAAACTCTGCATGGGGTGCAGGTGCCCAGGGGTTGGCACTGGGGGGCTCTGGGGCCCTCTCTGAGAAGTGGCTAAGGCAGAGCCAGACACAGTCAGTTCCAATAGGCACACCCAGGCCATGGCTAAACCCAGCAGCCAAGGTGGTGGTGACGTGGGGAAAGCATGAGGCACAAAGGACAAAATGCTGCCTGGCAGTGAGGAGTGAGGAAAAATGTCAAAGAAACAGCTCTGAGAGCCCTGAACTGAAATCTAGAGGAAGGTGAAGAGGTGGCTTCTTATGGCAGAGCAGAGACTCCCCTGCAGGACACTATGGGGGAGAAGGTGTCCTGCAGTCCATGGAGAGGACCATGCTGAAGCAGATACCCACCCTGCAGCTCCTGATAGACTCCCTGCTGGAGCAGGGGATGGTTCCTAAAGGAACTGCAGCCCATGGAGGGCCAACACTGGAGCAGGTGCATTACTGTAGGACTGCCACCCACAGGAAGGGCTCCACTGGAGCAGGGAACCAGGTGAGAAGGAAAGAGCAGCAGAGAGAAGTTGTTATGGACTGCCCACAGCCCCCATTCCCCATCTTCCTGAGCTTCTTGGGGTTTGCAGGAAGATAGAGTTGAGCATGAAGGAGCAAAGTTTACCCTCAGAAAACAGGTGGTGAGAGAAGATGTTTCAGCTTTTATTTTTGTTTTTCACCATCCAAATCTGTTTTAATTGGCAACCAATTAAAATTAGCATTAAAAAATTAATCTTCCCCAAGTTATCTGTTTTGCCTGTGATGATAGATGGGAAGTGATCTCCCTGTCCTTATCTCAACACACAGCCATTTCATCCTAGTTTTTCATCCATCCTGTTGAGCAGGGAGGGCAAGAGAGCATCTGGCTGGGCACCTGGCAGCCTGCCAAGGTCAGTTACCACAACCAGCAAGCCTCCCTGTCTGACCAGAAGGGGACAATCAGAAAACTTTGGGGAAGCTAAGAGCCAAATGATAAGCTGTCATGAAACCTGATGACCTCTGGGTTCTTAGGAGTTTGATGTTGCCCTGAGCCTCTGACTGGAAATAGTCACTCTGTATAATCCAGGCTCTGACAGCTGCAGAGCACATAATGTATTTTAGCAGCCGAAGCTCAGCTGAAAGGTTTAGTGTTTGTTATAATAAACAGTTTGGAAAATCTTAGAAAACTTGGGGGGGAAAGCTTGCAAAAGCCTGTGGTGGGATCAGTCAATTTCCAGCTGAACTCAGTTTTAGGTAGGGTACTTCTATTTATCCGTGACAGAAGGGCTCAGTAGCGGCTGACAAGCTGCTTGTGACTTTGTGCAAAATTCAAGAGCAATCCCTGTGACAGGACTGCATGGATGTGAGTGGCAGCTGGGCAGAGCTGGAGCAGAGGTTGCTCCATAAATCCTCAGCAGTGTGAGGAAGCAAACCAGCAAGCAACAGACCTCTTGAGGATCCAGC
>VWZE01025090.1:389572-402763 GCA_013396675.1 Eubucco bourcierii | reverse complement strand
CTCCAAATGGCGCGGTGCTGCTGGCTCGCTCGAGTTCTATAGTTATTTTACCATGGAGATTTTTTTCAGGCTGTTGGTTATGTTTGTTTATTAGTATGATCTATATTGTATTTATTCTTTCAGTAATTATATGATCGAGCGTGCATAGAGAAATTTAATATGATCATTTGTTTCTGAGCCAGAACTTACATTTTGGAATGGACAGCATTAGGTAGTATATTTGATTTGAGAATTTGTTGCTGCCTTAGGACAGGAAAAGCATACTCTGAAGTTGTGCAGCCTGTGATGTATGCTGCTTTTGTTATGGTTAGTAGTGCAGAGAGACTGGTAGCCTGAGTGATGAATATGATTCCCTCCAATTCCAATATCATTCAGAAGCAGCAATGGCATTAGGTTAAAATAACTTCAGAAGTTTGATTGGTTACTTTTTCATACATATTTTTTTCCATGATATAGTTCTGATTTTGTGATGTGATATTTGTCTGTGTCATCAGGAATTTATTCCTGGTTCCTTTTTTAAGTATATTGATACAGACATTTTCTCTAGCTTATATTAATTCTTCTACAAAGAAGTGGTACAGCTTAGAATGAAGAACTGTCATGTGTCCTCAGACATCTGTACTTAAGAAACAGATTTTTTCCTTGATTTGTTTGTTTTCTGGAACATGTCAAGCATTGAACCCAACAAAACTGCCTTTTGAATTATCAAAGAAACCTGAATTTCTTCTTCCAAAGTAACACTGTGTCTCGCCTTGATGTTATATTCTGAAGAATATATTTTTTAACATGCTTTTTATTAGTGATAGCTGTAGTATTTCCATGTTTCCTTAAAAACTGTCTACTGATTTGCTTGTAGGAAGAAACTTAATATGTGATCTGTTAATTAGAATAAAGAATCCAGCAGAGTAAGAAAACATCTTAAATATTGTTTTGTCTTTCCCAATGATTGATGTGTGCTTTTCTTTGTTTTCATGTTTTTTTCTGTTTTCCTACCAAGATAATGTCCTCTGTATTTTGTTGTTGCAACTTGAAACCTGGAGTAAAAGTGTAGCCCCAAAACATAAGGAATTGCAGCTCCTTTATTGTAGTGAATAAAGGATAACCTCTTTAGTAAGCATAAATACTTTACTGCATGCACAGACTCTTCAAGCAAGCTTTGGTCATATTTGTGCTGGATGATTCTCTCTCTTACATGCAAAAAGTTGTGCATGCCAATCTTTATAGATCAGTTCTCACTTTCTGACATTAACTCCTATATTATGGAGTATATGTAAAGAGGAGTATTTATCAAAAGTAAGAAATTAAACTTCTGTGACTAACAAGGCTGAATTTTGGAAGTTCTTCATATGAGCCATAGGAAGAAGTCAGTTTTACAAGAATCATATGCCAAGATTGAGACTGTGTAGAGTGCTGAGTAATACATATAAGAGAACATGAATATGCCATCCTCAGAAGGAAGTTAGGAACAATGCAAATACTTGTCTTTTTTATGTAGTGACCTATACTGAGCTGTAATTGATAATTAAAAGCAGTACAAATATTCAAACTAGATTATCCATTTCTTCATGAAATTCATGGACTTTTTTCTCCAACCTGCTCTGGTCCCCTTGAATGACTACACATTTATCTGGTGTATCAGATACTTCTTCCAATTTTTTTTTTATTGTCTGTAAGCTTACTGAAGGTGCACTCTGTCTCACCATTCAAGTTATTAAGGAAGGTGAAAAAGATTAGATGCAGTATTGACCTTTGTGGTACTCCATTGGTTACTGGCCTGCAGGTGAACTCGTACCACTGAAGACAATACTTCTGGTGCAGCTGTTCAGTTAGTTTTCAGACCACCTCACTGTCCACTTACCTACCTCATCCTTCATTAGTTTGTCACTGACATTTTTACATTATTGAAAGGCCATGCTAGAAAGTCAGGGTAAACATCCATAGCTTTCCTCTCCATCCTCCAATCCAGACGTGTCATTGTAGAAGGCTATCAGTCTGATCGAGGATGATTTTCAACTTGTAAATCCCTGCTGTAAATCCAGAGACCTTTCTGCTGGGAGAAAGCCAGTACATCAGCTTGATCATAACTTGAAAATTAGTGCTTAAAAATTGAGAAAGGAAGCAAAGAAATGCCTCCACATTTGACAGATGTGACAGAAAACTACTACTGTTCTGAAATGAGCTAAATGCTAAGTGCTGTTTTGAGAACTGTGAATCACTTTGTTGGTTTTGATTTGTTGGGTTTGTTTGAGTTTGGTTTTTTGTTTTTTTTAAATAATTCTAATTATGTCTGAGGATGATGTTGGGTAGCTCCTAAGTGATAATCTATTAATACTTGTGTATTGGAACAATGTACTAGTTTCTTAACAGTTACAAAATGAGCATGAGAGTCCTAGAAGAAAACTAAAAGTCTTTCACATTTGGTCACCTTAACTGTCACATTTATATTATGACACAGTATAATATTAATCACAGTTTGATTGTTGGAAATGTTTCCTCATAAATGAGGTGGAGATTCTTTGCCAGTGAAAATCTAGGAATTTAATGCCAACCTTAAGCACACTCAACTGGGAAGTCTCCATCCTCTAATTTCTGTTACAAAAAGGAGATGTGATGACATTACTTCTAAGTAAGGTCTGAAATTAGATTAAATCAGTTCTGATATTAAGATTTGTGTGGGTGTGGGGGGATTGTGTGTGTGTCTTTAGATTGTTGGGTTGGGTTTTTTTTGTTGTTTGTGGGGTTGTTTTTGATTTGCTTTGTGGGGGTTTTTAGTTGGTTGTTTTTTGTTAGTTTTGTGTTTCAAGAATTACTTTCTTTCAGATTGTGTATTTGGCTCTGGAAAAGAATTAGAGAATGAACTGAGGCTGGATTGCCATATGCATTGCTTTTTGTCCTTGAAACATCCAAGTGCTTCCACTGTATAATGGAAGACTAGGTCAAACTTCTGAAAGAGCATTATAAATGTTATTTTTACTGATTTAAAGGCAAGAAAGACTTAACCAGAAAAGCCACAACATAAGCTACCTAAACTTTTCAGTCCTCTAAAGCTAATAATAATAGAGATAATTCAGACCAGTTGCAAAAGCACATAGTGGAATTCCAAAGCTAGTAGACAAGAATTTTTTTTTCAAGCAAGAATAAGTTAATATCTTTTCAATCATAGTACTCTGATCATATGTTAAACTGCTTGTAAAATCTTAAGCTAAAGAAACTGTAATTGCTAAAGAGTTTTATCAGTGGATGGAAGAATGCTTATGTGCTATTGAAGTGTAATAACATCCAGTAGTACTTTGAGAAACTGGATGAAATAAAACATAACTGTAAGGGGGATGATCTGTAGCACAATTGTATATCAGCTGCTAGAGGAGGTGCTTAAAGGCTCCTAAAACCATATGGGTATTGACAGTACTGCTCATGTCTGTGTGTTTCATCTTTGAATGTGACAAGTTCTGCTTGTGTAGATAATTGGTAGGAGAATTTCTATGCAGTATCCTGGAGAACAATCCCTAGCTTACTTTACCATTGGCAAAGAATAAAATGTGAAGATGAACATAATTGTATGTTATCATGTTGAGGTAAGCAGAGAACATATGAGTTTTCACTTTTTAAGCTACTGTTGCATTGAAATGATAATTGATGTAGGCTAAAAAAAGAGTAAAATCTCAGCTAAGTGTCTAGAAAACCATTCATTCTATTCCAAGAGGAAGAGTTGTGTAAGAAATGAGGTATTATTTCATTGCTTTCTTGTCTTTTTATGCTGAACCCCGATAAGTTACATGTGGAAGGACAGTTAAGAATTTAATATTTCAGGCCCAGCCCAGTTTGACCATAGTGTGACTAAGTCAGCCTGCTAACTTGAATGATTAGACAAGGGAAGCAGTTTAAACATGTAGACATTTCTTCAAGAGTCTGTCCCTTTTTTGTCATTTGGGTTTGGTTTTTTTTTGGTTTTTTTTTTTTTTTTAGTTAGGTTTTGTTGGTAAAGGATTAAAGACCAAACCAAGTGTATTGATTTGAGTTTAAGTTTCCCAGGGGACTCAAAAATATATATCTAACAGAAACCAATACAATAGTAGTAGGATGCCTTTCCCTCTCCCACCCCTTTTGGAATGGAAGAAAGAAAGGAGGAGAGAGAGAAGGGGTAAAAACACCCATAAAACAATCTTGTCACGATTTGGAAGTTAAAAAATTTTAACAACTAAAAGGTATTTAAGGTAGGGGAGTTACAAATAGGTATAGGGAAGGGAAAACAAGCTACAAAATACATATACAGCCAGATGGATGTCAGTGGATGAAGGGATGTCCACCAGGTGGTAGAGACTGGTCACGTGGTAAGACAGGAGAACAGGAACAGTGGTATTGAGCATGCAGGCCACGAGGAGAGAGCGAGGGAGAAACAGGAATTTCTTCTGATTATATAGGGGGTCCAGACAGGCAGTGGGAGTGAGCTAAACACTACACCTGGGGTCAAGTTCTGACCACTTCCCCCACCCAGGAGAGTTAACTCTTTGCACTAAGGCATGGCTCAAGGCCAGCAGTCCCACCTTGATCATCAGAGCTCAGAAAGTAGTGTACTGCAGCTGAAATGAAGGCTGAAAGTCCCTCTGTGCAAGGACACATCAGGGTGGAGAGTATATCGTGTTTTGACTCCTGTTTAGCCTGATCACTCTACTTTTCACATTTGATTGAAGTATTCTAATTAATTCTAACAAAAGTACCTTTCTAGAATTTGAATGTCTCTTTTTAATCTCCTTTTAAAATTCCCTTAAGGGTGAGTAAGATCAAAGCTCTGACCATCTCAGGGTTTAATCACACCACTCATCTTGTGAGGTGTTAATTTGTTTTCAAAATATTGTGCTTTATCGGTTATATTTTTTACAGTAAGGAGGAAAATCTGCTTTTCTTGTTCACTAATGTACATGTACAGATTTAACTGTAAGTTTCTGAAGATGGAGTTAGGTCTGTAACTTTGCAATTTTTCTGTATATTAAAATCATGATTGGTTTAGTGTTGTAGGGAAGATAAAAGATGTATAATTTCAGCAGCTACTTAAGATGAAATCTTAACAGTTTTTCATGTGCCTTTCTCACCTTCTAATGTTACAAAGAAAAACCTAGTAAAAGTGTTTGATGAAAATGTTACAACAATGAAACCATTAAAAACATCATTGTTGTAATAATTTGACATTATTTTATAAGTCTCCTTCATTAATGAAATGAGAAAGTGGTAACTAGTAGGCTACAAGAGTATATACAATTGTTCGAAAATTGTAGTGTCTTTTTTCTTATACTTTCAAAACTTTATTTCAGAATTTATGGGTCGAGTTCACCATTTAGACCTTGTATTTCAGCCTTAGATTATTTTTCTAGCTTGATCAGTAATGAGGGTTTTTAAAAGTACTAAAAGCTGTAAAAAGTGTGCTTCATATTAATGGTAGCAGACTTCTCTTTGTACTTAACTGGTTGTACTTAAATTTTCAGGAGGGAATAATTGACACAGCTGTAGATACAGACTTTTAAAAAATTCTCTGTGTAATGTTTGAAATTTCTGGCAGCTAACTTTGCAATTTTTTTTTAAATGAATTTATCTCTTTAAAGTGCTTTTGATTTCCAATAGAAGTAGACAAATGTTTGAGCTTTCTGCATTATGTCTTTATGGTATTTGTCACAAGAAAACTGGAAAACGTTGCTAAACTTACTTCGTTAAAATTGTAGTCCTTTATCAACGCAACAAAAGAAAATAAATCCACAACTCAGATGATTAAATCTTCATATGTCATTTGCTTAGCTAAGTTCTGAATCTTGAAAAAGAAATAATTCTTGTGCATAACAATTACCTGGAATCCAAAATTGTACGTCATTGTGGCCACATTGTTCTCCAAACCTCATAAAACTGCAAGATGTCTCACGCTTATCCTGTGGTGAATTTTTCATTAAATCTTAAATCAGATGTGTTGTTTTAAATAATAATGGATTAAGAAGCAGAGGGGAAAACCTGATAGACACAATATTTGCCATCTTGGAGTTTTGTAAACAGAAAAAAAAAAAATCTGTTGATTGTCAGAATGTAACCTAGAATTAAGTAAGTGATGAGGTTTAGTATCTCTCCCAAAAGAAATTTCAAGTAGAAAAAATACAAAGGAAATTAACCTCACCATTCCAAGTACTGATTTGTTTTCTTTGTCTTGGCAATTTAAAGTAATATTTGGACCTTTGTATTATGTAAAAGTGCCCTTTTCTCCAATTTAATTTAAAAAAAATCTTTCTTTCCAGTTTCCGCACTAGCAAAGGTGTTGGATATTCTGCTCATTTTGTTGGCAACTGCTTAATAGTTACATCATTGAAGTCAAAAGGCAAGGGTTTCCAGCACTGTGTAAAGTATGACTTTCAGCCACGCAAGGTAAGCAAAGTGCTCTTTACAATAAAGATTAATGTTGAAAGTGTGACAAAGTGCTCCTGAGAAGAAGGGCTAAAATCTCTTTAGTACCATAGCGTTACTAATAATTTCATATTGATGAAAGTAGCTTTTCTGATGGTTATGCAAAGCTATGTCAGTTACAGACCAGGACCAGTTAAAGAAAAATGTAGTCATTCATAAAGTAACACGTAACTAAGTAGTGGGGTTTTCTTAAGTTTATGGTCGAATTGAGGATAATTTGGAGTATTTGTAAAGTGATTGGGTTTTTTAAAAGGCTGTCATTCTGTTTCTGAACATTTTGTGCTTGTTAGCTTTGGTGCCAATGTCTGGAACAATTTTGCTGGCAGTGTTTGGGGTTTTTTTCTCTGTTGCTGAGGGATATAAGTTTCAGAACTTTATTCTGTGTCAGTGGTATTTTGGGATTTCTCATTTTTATAATAAATCTTGATTATTTCTCTTGATCATATTAGTGTTCATTTCTATGATATGCCTAGTGGTCCTAGGAGAACAATGATTCTGCTGGCTTCAATATTTCACTTAGCTGACTGAAGTGTTGACTTATTCATAAAGCAAAAATTGTTTGTCGTTAATAGCAACCTTACATGTGTTTGACTGTGAAGCATTTTTTTTTTTTTCCTCCCCCTTTTATTGCCTTAGAATTTGTATATTGAATTTCAGTGCTTGTTTTGAGAAACCTTTCTTTTAGGGACGGAGTGCCATTGTTCTCTTGTCAGCTCTGTGTTCTATTCTTTTTCTTGGCATGTAGTGATTCAAAATCACTGATCCTAATTCTGTCTCCTAGCTTTGAGGTCATTTGTATTCTGTTTTTTCAAAGCCATAATAATGTCTTTTACAAGTATATCATTTGGCATATATAAAGTCTTGTAAACACATAGCTGCTGAGTGTATTGAAATGAACCAATTCTGTTTTACAGATTTTATTTAATTTTATAGGCAGACTATAGTTTTGATGATAGCTCAGTTTTCTTTCGAAGTATCACATCTGAGGCTACTGAGAAGCACTCAACCTAGGAACAAATGAAACTCTTTAACTTTTGGAGCATATTACTGGTAACTAGCTCATGGGATCTAGATGGTCATTTTGTTACTTGTTAAGAAATAGTATTTCATATTTTAAGATTTTTTTTCATTTTGATAATTTTATTATTCATTCTTATTATTAATTCTATTCATAATACAATTTATTCATTTTCACTATGAATTTTATTAATAATAAAATTCGTTATTTGTTTTTATTATGAATGACTAATTTCCTGGCAAATTTTAGCTCTTACTGTTGAAATAGTTAATTCTTTAAATACTAGTACATGTATATCTCATATGAATATCAGTTTCAAATAGTTACCTATTGATCAGCTCAAGTATGTGCAAATTTAATTTCCATGTCAGTTTTATATTTCTCAGAGGTTGTGCTTCATACACTTTGGGGCATATATCAGATTTAGAAAGTATTTGAAATAAATCTTCTGGAATATATTTGCAAGGAGTTTCGTATGATTTTCCATTCATAACTTGTGTGTACATAGAGGTGGGAAGGTGTCTGATGAATAAAGGAGAAAAGAAAACCTGCCTACTGCACTTCTTAGTTCTAATAAATCAAAATAGATCCTGTTTAAGATGTTGGTTTATTGTCTTCATCTTAATTATGTATTACATCAGTTCTATCATACAAGCATTACATGTGTAGATAAGTATTTTTTTTAAATTATGAAATTGTATGGATATGTATTTTTTTAAAGTAATTAAAATGTATGTAGATACGTATTTTTAATATGTACAACTATAACAAAACCTGTGGCCAATCTCCTTGCTCTCTGCAGGGAGGTTGGATTACATGACCTTTGGAGGTCCCTTCTGACCCAAACCATTCTATGATTTACAAAGCATCTTACTGTCCAAATGCTACCTTGAGAAGTTTGATTCTTGTCTTCAGATAGGTTATTTTCTAGAGGGAAGATTTAGGCTACATGTCAGGAGGAAGTTCTTTCCAGTGAGGGTGGTGAGGCACTGGCACAGGCTGCCCAGGGAGGTTGTGGCTGCTCCCTCCCTGGAGGTGTTCAAGGCCAGGATGGATGAGGCCTTGAGTGAGCTGTCCTAGTGGGAGGTGTCCCTGCCTATGGCAGGGTGTTGGAACTAGATCATCCTTGAGGTCCCTTCCAATATTAACCTTCTATGATTCTGTAATATAGCTGAATACAGATAAATAGCAAATTAGAGGCCATTGTAAGTGTGAAAAAGTTATTCAAAAAGTGGAGTTGTACCAAAGTGGAAAATACTTAGAAAGGTGTAAGTTACAGGAAATTGTGTGTCATAAGAGAATTTGTGTTTTCCAGTTAAATGCCTGAGGCTTAATAGGAGCCCTTGAAGAATATGGTATAATAATAAAAAAGAGAAATTAATTAATTGTATCATTGTTTACTACAAACAACTCATTGGGGATGAGTCAGAGGAAGTCTCTCAAATTGAAATGTCAGTAGAAGAAGCATAGAAATCAATATATGAGGTAGTAATTAATTGCCTAGATCTTATAGTGGGCGCCTATAAGTTCCGAAGAAGTTTGAGTATGAAATTTGCCAAAGTTGTAATTGTGGAGTATAATCTATTTTCTCAAAGAAATGTGTGATGCAAAATTACACAGATTTTAGAAAAAATATTTGCAAGTATTTAGACTTACATACACACACAAAATTACTTAACAATCAGAAATGGGGTACAGTCTGATTTCATATAAGAAATTTCTTACCATCTAGAAAACTGGAAATCAAGGGTTGTAAAACATAGATAAATATACTGGGAACAAAACAATGCTGTATTGCACTGGAAATCTTGGCCCTCACTTCTGTTAAATTATTTGAGACATTCTTACTGCGCAAATGAACAGGTTTGTGAGCCAGCTGATACATCCCATGTAGAATCGTAGAATCATAGAATGGTAAGGTTGGAAAGGACCTCAAGGATCATCTAGTTCCAACCCCCTGCCATGGGCTGTACACCTCCTGCTAGTACAGGTTACTCAAGGCCTCATCCAACCTGGCCTTGAACACCTCCATGGAGGGAGCAGCCACAACCTCCCTGGGCAACCTGTTCCAGTGTCTCACCACCCTCACTGTAAAGAACTTCCTCCTAACATCTAGTCTAAATCCCCCCTCTACCAGTTTAAACCCATTGCCCCTCATCCTGTGGATTCCCTGAGAACACTGGACATTTTATTGCTTTGAAAGCCGTAAAGGAGTTAGACTATCATACAGAAAGAGAATTTATGTTTGTTAAAATACATGGTTAGAAGGACATAAATAAGTGAGCAAGCCGGAATCTCAGAAAGACTTTTTATTTTCCTGTCAGTACTGCATTATGAACTTAACTCGATGGAGTTTGTCATCCTTTATTTGAGGAACTAGCTTTGAAAACCTATGTTACATGTTTTATCTAAATTGATACCAGTGACAGATACGATACAAAGAGTGCATGGAATGATTTAATACTTTAATATTTCCCTGACTTAAAAGAAATTACAGATCAAGGTGTAAATTTAGTTAATTCAAGTGCAGGAGGCGAAAGATCATTTCACTGGATTAGTTATGATAATGAGCTAGGCTGAACTCTTCATGAATGCACCTGTGTTTATACACATGCATTTAAGTAAAGGTGTTGTAATGCTTGCCTTGTGGGTTGCATGGCAGACATAGATTGTCTCACATAGCAAAAATGCTAAAGATTCAAAAAGATTGCATGGAAGAGTGAGGCTTAAACTAAAAGAAGCTGCATGTGCAGGAATGGAGATTAACATGGGGAATAAAAATTTATAGAAAATAGTTTGTATAATTTTCCTAAGGTTTTACATAGACACCAAAGCTTTCCCACATTGGCACTGCTCATTTTTGTTCCCCTATTGGCTCTGGGGGCAGTGTTTCAACAAAAGTAATAAACTGTTTACGTCCAAATGAATGACTCATCTATTACATTTAAACTGTGTACAGGAATGGTCTTACAATCTGGTATGTTGTCAGAAATGCTCTTAAAGTGCTGCTCAACAGAAATCACAACTAGAAGATAAATGGGTAAAACTCAAGGCTTATGATTGTCAGTTGATGTCTGCTACACAAGTATCAGAACTGGAAATATTACAGAATCACAGTGGTTGAAAGGGACCTCTGGAGATCATCTAGTCCAACTCCCCTGCCAGAGCACTTTCATCTAGAGCAGGTTGCACAGGATAGTGCCCAGGTGGGCTTTGAATGAGATGGAGACCACCAACTCTCTGGGCAGCCTGTTTCACTACTCTACCACCCTCAAAGACATACCTCCTCATGTTTACTTTGAGTAATTTTTTACATGAGTAAATAATTATAAAATGTGAATAGTGCTACTGCAATAAGCACTTGCTGTTGGGATAAAATTATTTTTGTCACTTGGTGGCCATTATTATCAAATTAACCTTTGAGGGGAAGAGGACAATGGATTTTTTTTTCTTCTAAGAGATTTATTTAAAGTGGTGTGGAAGCTTTGGAAAAGTGCTAATGAAAGCAGAACTCCACTCATGTGGTTTGCACTTAATTTCTAATTAACATAGTCACAATCTAGGCAGAATTATGAATATTCTGTTGACTCTGTTGTGTATGTTCTTGACCTGTCATTGGATACTAGTGAGAAGTCTGTGGCTCCATCTTCTTTATTCTTTGCCAATCAAGTATATGTATACGTTGGTAAGATCCCCTTAAACCTTCTCTTCTCTTTTCTTGGCTAAACAGACACATATCTTAGCCTCCAAGAGACTCCAATCACTTAGTCATCTTTGTGGCTCTTTCTGGTATTTATCCAGTATGTCCATTTTCATCTGGTTTGTATATTGATATAATATGGATGCCCATTATAATAAAGTATGAGTTGATTTTCGTATCTTAAAGGTTGAATCTCCATTCCTAGTCTCAGCTGAGTGTAAAGGTCTCGTTTTAAAAGGAAATAAGGTTTTCTTCTTGAACTTAATCATCGTGGACATAACGATTCCCATTGAATAGATTATTTGAAAGATCATGCTCAGAGGGCTGAAGCAGCTCTCCTGTGAGGACAGGCTGAGAGAGTTTGGGCTCTTCAGCCTGGAGAAGAGAAGGCTTCCAGGAGACCTTAGAGTAGCCTTCCAGTATCTGAAGGGGGCCTGCAGGAAGGCTGGAGAAGGATTATTTACAAGGTCTTGTAATGACAGGACAAGGGGCAATGGGTTTAAACTGGCAGAGTGGAGATTTAGACTGGATGTTAGGAGGAAGTTGTTTGCAGTGAGGGTGGTGAGGCAATGGCACAGGTTGCCCAGGGAGGTTGTGGCTGCTCCCTCCCTGGAGGTGTTGAGGGCCAGGCTGGATGAGACCTTGAGTGAGCTGTCCTAGTGGGAGGTGTCCCTGCCTATGGCAGGGATTTGGAACTAGATGATCCTTGAGGTGCTTTCCAACCTTACCATTCTATGACTCTATGTACTTGGAAGCATTTTACTTTTATACTTTCCCTACATAATGCATTTCTAATGATAGGAGAGCTTACTAAAATTTGGTGGAATGGTGAAGAAGAGGAGGCGAAAATTGTGTGAAGCAATCAGGATAATATGATAAAATAGGCTGTAAAATTTGCTGTTGTGATTTTTTTTTTCTTTTATTTGATAATATCTGTCAGAGAGCTGTGATGAAAAGGCAAAGATATGTGGTAGGAATTTGTTAAGGTAAGTGCATGTCGAACACAGCTTCCTATCAGAACTCAGTTGTGTTTTGTGTTACAGTATATAGTATTTAAATGAAATTACACTTTCAGAAATGGGAAGTGTATTTAGCTTTTTAATTGTATGTATTTGTTTTTGACATTAATACCATTAAGGGATGAAGGTAGGTAGCTCATTATATTTAGGCATGATTCTACTGACTGGATATAAAGGTCTATGGATTTGACTTTTAATGTTATGAGTTTGCAAGGATTCACCTGTTTGTATAAATTCACAAGGCTACTCATTTATTTTTAATGCTGTTCATTAATTTGTGTTTTATAGCACAAAACCCACTACTAAATACTGATTTTCCCTGTCTTTCCAGTGGTACATGATAAGCATTGTACACATCTATAATCGGTGGAGAAACAGTGAAATACGATGTTATGTGAATGGTCAGCTGGTATCCTATGGTGACATGGCCTGGCATGTTAACACAAATGATGTAAGACTTTTTTTTTTTTTTTTTTTACCTTTTTTAATATTTTTTTTTTTAAAAANNNNACCTTTATCATAACTTTTCATTTTAAAGAAATGTGCTGTATTTATTTTCCTTAGATCTTTGCAAATTTTCTTTCGCTTTTTTTTTAGCCTGTTTTCTTTAATCTGTCTCAGTTATGTACTTAAAATGTATTATTGATTTTCCATAATTGTATTTTTAAGAATATTGGGGATGTGAGGGGCTGTGTTTTACATTTTTTTTTTGATGGAATTTTCAGATATTTTATTTGGAGAACCTGCTATAGGTAATAATTTAAATATGTGATGCCATATAGAGAGACACACAGAGAGTGGTGATCAACAGCACAATGTCCACCTGGAAACCAGTGACAAGTGGTGTCCCTCAGGGGTCAGTGCTGGCACCAGTGCTGTTTAACATCTTTGTCAGTGACAAAGGTCACTGAGGAATGGAGTGCACCCTCAGCAAGTTTGCAGATGACACCAAGCTGTGTGGCACAGTCGACTTGCTAGAGGGCAGGGATGGCATCCAGAGGGACCTGGACAGGCTG